>JARHVA010001524.1:2792500-2970000 GCA_037957365.1 Torreya grandis | reverse complement strand
AACAAATAAGTAGGGAGTATACAAAGAGTGAAGAAGAGAAAGATTGAAGATGATGCTAGAATGGGGATGATTTTAGAAGAAAGAAAATATGTATTCTCTCTTTAAAGGAGAAAGAATTTGAGGCTCAGTTAGTCTCCTTATAATGAGTGTTTTAGATCCTATTTAGGAACATGAAAAGATGCCATGTTTGATCTCCATGAATAGATAAAACAAGCAAAAAGAGAGCTCATACAAGAAT
Source organism: Torreya grandis (assembly GCA_037957365.1). Classification (NCBI taxonomy): domain Eukaryota; kingdom Viridiplantae; phylum Streptophyta; class Pinopsida; order Cupressales; family Taxaceae; genus Torreya; species Torreya grandis. The sequence goes on along the minus strand of JARHVA010001524.1, from coordinate 2,969,762 downwards.
TAGAGTAGGTCAAGGAACAATAACAAACTGTTCATGTTCCCATGAAGACTAAAACAAATGTACAAAGCATAGATTTGAGGCTATACAAAATTTATAGATTCATTACTTTAATGAGGGATAAATTATCCCCTCAAATCATTAAAGTGGGATTTTTTTCAATTCTTTGAAAGAATATGAGAATATATTAGATTACCTTGTTATCTACACAATGAATAAGGCATATAACTAGCTAGATTTAATGACACCATTATAGTAATATAATGTCCTTAGACTATTTTTATTTTAAACATAAGAAGTGAGGTAATGGTTAACAACTATAGAAATAATAATGCATAAGTATATAGAACTTGAGAACCTTATTTTGTAGATTCTAGATGAGTTGAAGCTTTCATATGTAAAGGACTCTATAGGTAAACTAATAAGTAGAGATGGTTTTGACCAACTTCTCGAAAAAGCCTTAGCCAAATTTAATCATAATATTCATGGTTTATCATTAGAGGATATTGAGGGTAAATTGAATTTTATAAGAAATAAGGTCATAGATGTGGAGAGCTTTTGGATCAACTTTAAGATCATTAAATCCAAGCATACATATCTAATGGAGCAAAAAAATAGGGTAAATATACCCCCACTTTTTAGCATTGAAATCATAATATATTATCATGATATCATATTTAAATATTATTAAGATTTGGATGCTAGGAGAAAGGCTAAAGCTCTAGCTGTCATCTATGTGACACCAACCACTTTAGTGCCTCCCATGATGACAAGTATATCATGTAATCATTGATTGTAAGTAAGAATTAGTTATTAAAGAATAATTTTTAAATTAATATTTCATATATGATTAATAAATATAAATATATATTGATTAAACTTAATATATAGATGTAAAATTTATCTTGAACAATTTATAAGTATACACATGTTACATGGCATCATGCAGGCAAACTTATTTTTGACATGGTTGTAATTAACTATAATTGTATATGCAATTTTGGAATTAAAATTAGAATTGAGGTTCTAATTAATATATTTAACTTTGAGTTATTCATGAACTTAGAGGATGAGGTGATCCCTTCCCAAGTTTATTAATAAATGTAAATCCCTCATTTCAAAAGGTCTATAATTTATCAATATAGGAAGAAGTCATTTTTTATTATCATGTAATTTTGTGTATGTATTTTGCTTCTATTTATATATAATTAAGGTTTTATTTCCTTTGATTATTTCAATTAAATAATTCAAAGTGTGCAATAGTTATATGGAATTCCTTTTGTTATCATTGATATTTTCTAATTCTAGATGTGTACTAACTATTGAATAGTTAACAAGTGTTATTTATTTCAAGTAATTGGTTGATTGTCTTAATTTTTTAAGTGTGTAAGAGTGTTTCCATTTGATATAATATTCTAGGTGTGAGCCACATCTTCCCTAGATACCTTTATGGTCTGATCTATAATCTCCTAAGTAAAGGTGTGCAATAGCTACTCTAAAAGGAGAAACCTTTTGTTGAGATCCTTAAGTTTCATATACCATTTCATCCCAAATTGCCTAACTATGTTTGTCTATAAGTGTGAAATATCTACTAGAATCAAGCATTAGTTTTGGAAACATTTGTCGACAAAGAATCTATCCCAAGAACTAGTCTATTAAGACCATCAAGCCTCCTTTCTTGATCTACTCTTCCCTCCTTTTGAGGTTTCTTTGATTGAGATATACCCACCTCAGAATAATGTCCATCTATCTAACCCAAATATATTTTAATTTATTTATCAAGATTAATTTCACTATGGGCACATCTAGTTAACAACCTTCATGCTCATCCTACTATTCAACCCATAACTAAAACTCATGCACTATAGTGTAATTTACCTCCATTGAGATCCTAAAATGTTATAGGCTATCTCATTAAATATGGGGGTGTGCACAAGACCCACATAAACTAAAAAATCTAGAAAATTATAGGGGGAATACTCTAGAGTATTCTAGAATCTATTACCTTTAGTAAGTAATTTCAAATCAAACATTAACCATTTCATAAAATAAAAATTGAATCAGAGATATAAAAGAGACTCCAAAAAAAAATCATCAATAAAACCTTGGAAAATATGCCACATAAATGTTTATGTTTATATATTATTCTTAAAACCTTTGTTTTAACATCATTCATTCTTTCAAACTCATGTTTCTTGCCTAATATTTTGCCAATAGAGCCTGTAGACCTTCGAGAGACCTCCATTCATGTGTTTGGCTCATCAGAACTTATTTTGAGGTCTAAAACTTGTATAATAACCAGAGAAACATTATTAAAGCCTAAAATATTTTATATTTCCTTTTATTTCTATTTATAATGGGTTTTTAACCTTGTTTCTTTATTTTTGAAACATTTATACTGTTAAAATGCATTAACATAGGTTTAGGGTTTTTATTGTCTTTTAAACTACCTACAGGGTTTGGAAAGGTTTCTTAATAGATATACATGCTTATTTAATTATCATGAAGTTTATATATCACTAAAATATGTGTTAAATTTTACTAAGAGTCCTTCAAAACATTTTCCATGCCATGAACGAGGAGAAGAATGAAAGAATATTGATTGGTTTTCTTGTTTTACCTCTATAAACATAATATTTTGCTCCCTTGAAGGCCTAAAACCTTATGAATATGGTATTTTATAAATTTTATACTCGCATATCCTTATCAAACTTTTTTCATGATTTTATATCTTTTACACATCATTAAAAACCACTAACAAACTTGTATATCTTACGTTTGTATTGCTACATAGTTTATAACACCATGTAGACCTCATTTTATTTATACCATGGAATTTTTGGGTCTTGAAACTTTGATGTTGAAATTTATTCGACTTTTAAAAACATTTTATTCATTTTTACTAGTTTCTTAGATCTTCAACATAGCTTTACAAACTTCCTACATATTTATGATCTTCACTTTTTTAGGTTTTTGCTATTATATAGCTTGAAAGTTTCAATTTTATTGAGGTTATAAAACTTTTAGGATTTGAAACTTTGTTTTGGGGTCTTAAACTCATAAAATAACCTTGTAAACATGATTAAACCTCTGAAACTTCACCTTATAGACCTTTCAAAGTTGTGTTTCTTATTTAAAATCTCTGGCAGGGTTCTGCAGACTTCTTAAAAACATATAGAATGATTTTGTCTTGTAAAAACTATGTTTTGACACCACATACCATGGAAAACTATATAAAAATATTTAGATACCTCTGTAATCTCATGAAAACATTGAATCTTCTCACATCTTCTTCAACTATACTTCATTCTCAAGATTTCATAGAAAACCACAACTTGTCCTCATGATGTATGGCTTGGAAACATGCATGAAGACTTTGCATGGAAACTTTAACAATAAATAAAAATGGTTATTACAAGTTTATGAGATCATATTAATGTTTGAATACATGTATGAATATTTAAATGGCATTCTTGGATGGAAGAGAGAGTAAAATATTGAGAAAACTTCATGAAACCTATATCGAAACACCTCAAAAATAATGTAAATTGGTTTGAATTTTTTGAATGAGGGATTGGAAAAGTAAAACATACCTAACCATGGATTTATTTGAGTTTTCCCAAATTATAAGCTGTAAATAATACAAAATGAGGTAAAATAAGGGGGAAATCAAGGTCAAAGATACTCTTCAAACAATATGTACAAATTTTAAAGGTCTGTGAAGGAGTTTCTAACCTCTTAGATGACCCTTATGTCCCTTTTTGAATGTTTCACCCTTTTTCATGACTTAATGAAATTATTTATGACCTTTTTGATATGTTTTTGCATTAAAAATTACCCTTTAATGCCTTTAGTCATCAAACAAACCTTGATAAGGGCTAATATGACCTCATGACCTCAAATATGCTTATTAGTCATTAAGGAAACATGCAAATGTATGGGAAACCCTAAATCATTGAAAAAATTCCTACTTTTAATATAAGTTGGTCCAGATGAAGGTACTACTAGCTCTTTCTCATATGGTCTTGGCCTATAAGTCTAGAATATATCATGTGAAGTGATGTAGAGATCAAAGATACTTGAAAAGTTCACATTTTGGCAACCTCCATGGGTTACTCACCTACTAAACAAGGATTCAATAGCCTTATACACATCTATTTATCATAGGATTCACTAAATCCTTTAAAATAATATGCTTCGCCAACTTATATATAAAATGAATAAGCCTTAAAACACACAACAAAAAAGCAAAGAATAATAAACAATATGCAAACAACACTTGGAATAATGAAAAAAATACTATACTATGTATAATGTTTTAAAATAACCTAGAATGTAGGGTTTTAGGTTTACCCCATTGAATTAGATAAGTAGTGCTTCTCTACTTATCCTTTAGAGTTTGAAAGTGTTTACTTACTTAAAGTTGGTGATAATATATTGGCTATTCTAAATGGCATCAAATTTTATATGTTTTTTGGATTTATCTTTGTCTTCATCCAACTTCAAAACTAAATCTCATTCCTTTATGGCTATAAAAACAACTTTAGTTTTAAAATTTATATTTACTTGGGCTTGATGATATTCAATAATATGTATTTATTGGTTACTTACCTCTTCCAACTCCATCAACTCAACCAAACTTATTATCCTTGAATCATTCTCTAACTTCTCTAGCTATTATGCAAGCTCATTAGTAGGTAACTTCAATGACAAGGGAATTTTTGCCTCTCTACCATATACTAAAATGAAGGGATAGTTACCAATGTATCTCTTACATGTGATTCTATCAATCCAAAGGACTATCTTGAGTTTGGTATGCTAAGTGCTTTGATTATCCTCCATTGTCCTTTTAATGATCCTTATCAAGTTATTATTTATATACTCAACTAAACCATTTAATTAAAGGTAATAATTTGAATATTTTTAAATATATATCCCTTGCTTAAATACCCATTCACTAATATAAGTTCCTATAAAGGATTTAGCATTGTCATAAAAAATACCAAACTAAAAACCAAACCTTGTAACTATACCTTCATGTAAATCTAGTATGAAAGCCTCAATGGCCTCTTTCAATGCAACTACTTTAACCTATCTAGTTAAGTAATATGTGTTTGTCAAAACCCATTTATGGTATCAATACATGGTGGATTTATCATACTAATGAAGTTTAAACCCCACTGAATAAAGGGCTAGACTAATTGAATATGGTGAATAGGAAAGCATTTAAACTTTGCTTTCCTATAAATTAAGCACACTTATTGTAATTTATCACCCATTTTTGGGAATATTTGAAAAACTCAAGTCAGTAATAATAATATCTCATGATATTATCAACATTAATCCTTGGTGAGAAAATATCTCTTGATAGGCCACCATATAACTCTTCAAAAACTCTAACAACCTGGTTATACTTAATATACCTTAATAAAACTCCATTCACATTCTTTATAAATAAAAATCCATAAAAAAGGACAAAGGAAATATATTTTAACCTAAAATGCCTCCTCTTTGCCTTGTCAAGGCCTTCAAGATACTTACATGTTTGTAAGAAATTAACCATTGTATGTAATCATAAATGCATCATGTCTATGAATTAATCCTAAATTGGATATGATAGATCATACCTACACCTATGATTGGGGATACACTTGTTAAGTAAGAGCATAACCAATATGGGGATTTGCTAGACTTGATTAGGGGATCACTTGTATTGCTTATCAAAACACATCATGCTATGAAGGGTTCCAAATCCTAATGTCTAACATAATCACACAACAACCCTAATGGAGTCTTAAGGTTTTAAAATGTTCACTTATTATAATAGAAAGAAAGTAAATATAATCTAGTGCACACCAAAGCTTGTGGGATAAAGTGGTGGTTATAAACAATAAACCAAATAACTAAAATAAACATGTATTAGAAGACATATATTGATGTCAATGTATATATAATCCTAATACATGGAGAGAAGAATATAAATGCATTATCTATCTACTCTTACAAAGGAGAAATAATGTTAGGACTACTTACCTTTGAAGATGAACCCACTGAGCTTCAATCTCTCCCTTAGAATATGTGCTTCATAAGAGATTGTTGTGGCATGTAAGGATAACCAAGATAAATCAACTCTAGGCTACACAACCTATCAAAGCATCCAAAAGACTTTTCCATAAGACAATATTTGTATCTCCAAAGAAAGTATGGAAACCTAAGCTTTATTCCTCAATTATAATGGTTAATAAGTAGATTCTTGTTTGCACTTCTTCGCTAATAATTCTTCTCTTATGAAATGGTGGGAAATGACCTTGTATATATAGGTAGATCTTACCCTAAATCCTTTTGGGACTGTTGGATATACAAGGTCAACTTAGTTGAACCAGTGTGTTTTAGGGGAAAATTTACTAGGTTTGTGTTAGGTTGACCGAAAGGTGAATAAACCAAGAAAGTAAAGAATAACCCTAAACTATACTACATCAATGTAGTTGACCCAGTACAACTAAAAATCAAAAAGGATGTTAAGGGAAGAAAATGAGGATGGAAAGAGGAAAAAGATTGGAGTAGGTAGGGCTAATAAGAATAAGCTTAGGGTAAATAGTTTTAGGAGACTAGTGTGTAGATGGAAAGTGGAAAAGGGACAACAATATTACAAAGCACTGATGGTCTACCCACCCATTTCTCAATACTCCCCTTAAGGAATGAAATCAAATAAATTGATACTCAAAAGGGTCTAGCAAGATATAAAGTGTCAATAATCAATAAAAGTTTGAAAATATTATGTGTATATATATGCCCCACTCAAAGCTCATCATGTGTCATGTAAGTGTAACACAAGATGGTGCTTTAAGATAAAACATGATAACACACAACACTAATGCTAAGTAAAGTGTAATACATAGAAAATAAGATAAATGAAAGGACTAAATTGGAAAACACATACCTTTAACTTACCTTAGATCTAGAGATAAATAATAAGATTACAAGAGATATGAAGCCATCTAATATAGAGAATACTAGACAAACCTGTAGAAGTTAGTGGAAAAAGTAGATAAAAATTAAAAAAAATTGGGAAATAGGCATATGATAATGGAAAATAATATTTATGTCATCATAAATCTAATGCATTCTATAGTTTTTAAAATAGAAAGATAAAAGGAAAACAAGAAATCAACAAGACAATAATTATAAGATTTGAGTTTTGAAAAGTGTTTTTAAATAGGGTAAAAAACAAGTCATTTATTATTTTGACTTGTGAGAGATGAGAAAAAAGAGATCTAGAGAGAAAACAAGCTAGGATGGTAAGGATATGACATGATAGATAGGGAGAGGATCTAGAGGTAGTAGTATGTGCACTACAGGTATGCAACTAAGAATCTCAAACCAATTTTTGAAATTTGTATTGAATTAAGTGGATATTTAGTAATTTTAAATTTTAAGCATGTTTAGATGTCAAAATGAAGCAAAATTAGATTATAGGGGTAGTAAATAGGAAATGGGTTTGAAATATTTAGGAAAAAATAAAGAAAATTGTAATTTTTTTGGAAAATGTAAGGGGTCAATAGGTAAAAAACATTAGGTATACCTAGTCAACCCAGTAGGCTAGAAAATAGGTAGAATCCATAGTGCCAACCCAATAGGTATGGGTCAACATTGTACATTATGTAGGTCGAAGGCCTAGTTTAGAATTTCCAGGTAGTCTGAAAGGTCTAGAATGGAAATTTAGCACAAGGGAGGGGAAGATAAGGGGGTTGACTCAGATTTTTGAGTCAACCAGGTGAAAAGATAGGAAAATTTTGGTCAAACTAGTTTGACCAAAGAGCTACAATAATATGAAAAGCATGTAAAAGGTCAAAAGAGGGCTAGAATGGCCCAAAATGACCAAGGAAGGTGAATAAGGATTGATAAGGCTAAAATTAATCTAAAACAATCAAAATAGAGTAATCTAGGCTTGTTTTTACTTTAGAAATGCAAAAAGAATGTATTAAAGAATGTGATATGACTATACATGACATGGATGAACTGATACATCCTTTATTTTTTCTTAGGTGTAGGGACAACAACAATTTTTGAAATTTATGGATGTGGCATGGTTATTATATTTATTCGTAGGTTGTTAAATGGAGATAGGGCTAGATTAGGATCCATAAGTCTAGGTAGGATAATAAAGATGTGTTAGATCCCCCTCAATATTGACTTGTTAGTCACGTTCCTTAGTTTTTAGGAATGACTGACTAACACATTTGTATGATAGGTGGATGGGGATGTAATAGAGGTGAATATCATGCTATAGGATGTCCATGCCATCTTAGAGCTACCTATAGTAGGAGGGTAGGTGACTGTAGGGATACCAGATAGTTTAGAAGAGAGGATAACCTTAGCCATGTGGGATACAATCTCAAAGATGATACTACTAGGTATGAGTATGAGTATGTTTTATGTCTATACATCATATATTATAGATATCTAAAAGGATATGATAGGCCTTGTGACATAATGGGTGTTATGTCACAAGTCAAATGATAAAGTACCATTATTAACGATAGCCTTGAGTAGGATGATATTGGAGGAGTGAGTGATATAAGAACTAGGCTCTATCATCTAGGTCCAACTAGTATATGATATGTATGATATGTTAGTCAGAGGGTAGAGGACCATGGGGTTGATCACATTATTGACAACCTAGATATATGAAATATTTCCTATGTATCGGTCGATTGGGTTGCCCATGTGATCGATGATAGGTTACCTCAGGTGAAAATATGGAAAGAGGATCAAGTATCATGGGGTATGCCCCATTTGAAAATGTTTTAGTTGATGATATGTGTAGACATCATGTCATATCCATATGATCACATAACCATTACATGGGCAAGTTAGAACATAGTTACACTAGTGATAGAGAGGATATAAGTGATTGGACACTAATTTTGGTGGAGAGAGCCACATCTGGTGGCACAAGTGTCAAGATATATGAGTCTACATCATTTTATGCCACCAATATTGATTCATGAGTAGTGGAATTAGCATGTGAGGGAGAAATGAGGGAGGAAAGGACTGGGGCCACTAGTAGTGAGGGAAAAATTGAGGCCATGTCAAGATTGACCATGGATTAGTCAGACATGATGAGGAGATAAGAAGATAGGGATGTGGATGTAGAGATATTAGATGTACCACTACCAAATCCACATTAGGATGAGTAGTGGCCATTGAGTACATGACATTAATGGAGGAAGGAGGCAAAGGAGAGAGTGGAGACTATTACCATCCCAAATGACCCCATAGGTGAGTTAGAAGAGATGATAGATAAACAACTTAGATGGAGAATAGATTGACATGATCCATGATATCCAAGTTTGAGCTAAGGAGGTAGCCTAAAGAGGAGGTACTAGGAGGTCACATAGATGGGGAGACTATGATAGGTGATCATGTAGATGGTGAGACTATATAGCCAAGACATAGATAGGTAAAAAGAAATATGTTGCTTAATTTTTGTTTAGATAGATAAATAGATATTATGAAGTATGTTAATGATCTAATATCCATCTTATGTGATTTTTTAGGTGTATATGATGATGAGGAGGAGAGATCAGGGTTCCTAGTGAGGGGATCACTCCATTATGTCTTATATGAGAATCTTTAGCCATACAACCCCACAACACTAGAGGGTTTGAATGTACAATCTACTCCAGCTTAGGTGAGTTAGTTAAGATTAGTTAGAGAGGTAGTGAGGAAAATATAGGCATAAAGGGAGAGGATACAACCAACAATAGTAATGAGTGTTGAGGAGTTACAAGCATGACAAGACCTAACAAATGAGAGGTGCACATCTAGCTAAAATAGTGTAGATGATAGAGATCTAAACCTAACTAATGGAGTCATAGATGTAAGAAACACACATATAGGGATAGGTGGATGGAATAAGATATTGGACAACCTCCTTATAGCATACCATTTAGAGGAGTTAGATTGAGCCCTTAGTAGGTAGTTTGGCTAGGCCATGAGATAGACAAGATGGGACCCAACCTTAGAGTTGGGGAATTTTATATGGTGGCATATTTTGTATCAAAATCATTATATATATATATATATATATAATTTTGGCATATGATTTTTAGATGTGTATGTTGTCATTATGATTGATTCTAGTTGTTCATTATGGTTGAGGCTATAGATGTTTAGGATATATTTCTTTCTAGTACATGTATTTATCTTTGTTGTATATGCTATAAGAAATACATGAGATGTGGTTTATTTTCTATCAGTATGAAAAAAACATGCATGGTTCAAAAGAAACAAGCCAAAGGGACTTGGAAAAATATAATCAATTAAGAAAATGTACTACACACTATTTCAATCTAGGAAATGTGTAATAACAAAAAATGATTAAGTATAAAGAACCAAGAAAAGGAAAAACAAGATGGTAAAAAAGAATTTATTTTTAAACCAATGTGAAATATTTTTGCACCAAATTAAAACAAATAAAATCATACTAATATCATATTATGAGGTATGACAAAGTAATAAAATGGAAGGTATGAAAAAGGGAACAAATGTTAATAAAAAAATTAATTTAAATCAAACAATCATACATGCAAGGAAGTATGAAAGAAAAACAAAATTACAAAAGATTGGTCTTAAATTGATCACGCTAATTCAAGTTGGGAAGTATGAAAAATTCAAAAAATGGTTGAAATCTTACATGCACTCAAAAAATAAGAAGATAAAAAAGGGTGAAAATAAAATGAATTAAGCATAAAACATACTTAATGAAGCTAGGATGAATGTAAAATGACATGTAATTTCATAATTGATCAAATCTTATCTCAAATTTGACACATGTATTTTGGATGGTGACTTGGGTATTGGAAAATTTTGTGAGGAGGGTCAGGTCCTATACATGGTCTCGCACTAAAACAAGATAAATAGAAAGCCACTAGGGTGGAAAAAATAGGAAAATAAGGTAATCAAGGATGTGGGTAATAGGAAGGAAAATATGGTAATTTATCAAGATGGTTGGGTCTTATATGTGGTCTTATAATGTAACTCAAAAATCAAATCCCAAGGAGAGTGATCAATAGATAAAACAACATTTCTCAAGAGGAAATATAAGGGATATAAATAGTGAAAAAGGGAGTGGAAAAATTAATACTTAGGAATCTTATGAGAAGACATTAGGATGCAAGAGACATACTAATGATATGAGAAGACACGAAGTGACTAGCGGTCATCTATGTACAAAGGAATCTTATTTGCTATAGAAACAAAGCTTTGTAGGCAAATAAACATGCTACTAAGATCAACTCATGAAGGTAGATTGGTATAAGAAAAGAAAATGTACCTACCTTACCATGACATTTTCCATACTCTTTAGGACCCCTTACAAACTCATTAGTCTACTATGAAGATTAGGTACTTACATGAGAAAGTAGGTAGCACTAAAAGATTTTTTATTCTCCTATTCTAATCTACTACCCTATCACACCCCTAAGTACATTGGATCTACTGTGAGGCCAACTTTGGAGTTTTAGCTTTGAATAGAAGAAGGAGAATTGCTTTAAATCAAGTATTTTAGTCTGATTAGACTTTTAAGAATAATTTTGCCTTTTGATATCATTGTATTTTGTTTTAATGATTTGGTTTTTAACTTTATTTTGAAGGATTTTTAATATTCCCTCCATACAAAGTTAGAGTGACCAATGATGAGAAAGATAGTGATACACATGAATGAGCTATAGGATAAGGCTAAAAGAATATAAGTAACCAAATAAAAAGACTAACTAGGACATTTAGGCTTGACAATGAACTAGCATGTGATTTCAAGTCTCAACCATGTATATGCTTAGTTTTTAGAGAAAGGAAGAAGGAAAAAGGAGATCCAAAGTGGATCAAGAAAAAGAGATAGTAATGAGATAGATTGTTTTCCAATTGATCACATGGTAAATGCAGATAATAACCAAGGGAAATAAGGTAAGTATAACCAAATCACCATGACAAATTGTCTATGAAAATAATGATAAAAAAGTGAAAAAAACATAAAGATACAAGAAAAAGAGTTTTGAGAAAAACTCTAAGGAAAAAAGGGAAAATAAATGATAAAGAAAAGATAGCCACATATTAAATATAAATGATAAGATAAACAAGTATATATTACAAGCAAGAAATCATGATGTAAGATAAAAAAATTAACACATTGTCAAATGATATAACAAATAGAAATGAGATTGAAGCACACATATAATTCAAATATAAATGTGAAAGCACCATGCATATGCTCATAAATACTAGTAAATTTATCCACACACATTATATAGTACATCAAATAGGTCTCTATAAAGCTGTAATCAAACTATTTCTAAGGTTTCATTAATCTTTAATGAATACTAGGAAAATACTTCTGTTCTGATCTCCTCAACTAAAAAAATAAGAATGCTTAAAGGATCATGTTGAGGAGTAAAATTAGGAAAAGGATAATTAGGATAATTTGTGGGAGTAGGATCTATAGGAGGAGAAGGAATCATAAATGAAGAAGGATCCATAGGTGAAGGACTCACGAGTGTAGAAGGATCCATAGGTGAGGTAAGGTCCATGGGCAAGGGATCATAGGTAGAGGCACAAAATGTGGTAAAGTGATGATAAGAGGTGATGGAACCACTAGAGGTGGAGCCATGGGGTAAGAAGGAGGAGACTTATTATGGGAATGACCTTTGGTAGGAGTGTTAGAAGGTTTGAGAATGAATATAAGGTGATATTTGAGATGTTGTTGAAGGATGTGACAATGATCAATATGATGGGTGTTGTATAGATGCCATAGAAAATATACCTCACCATACTTGTGAAAATATTTAGGAAGTAACTTAGGGGGAGGTATAACTTTTTCTGATGATGGGGAAGAAGGATACAAGGTATCAAGATTTTATTATAACTTACAATAATGGGTGAAATAATGGTTATCTATCCCATAAAATCAATAAATTTGCTTGTGAGTGGTTTTATTAGAACCATTCATAAAAGGAGGTAAAATAAGAGTGGAAGAATTTGAAGAACACTCATCAGCCCATTTAGTTAGTAGAGGAGCCATCTTAGGCAAAGGAAGCAAACCATTACCAAAGGTAGGTGATGATGAGGAATGAATAAAACTAGGCTCTATGGAAGGATCAATAACATTAGAAGTAGGGGAAGGCTCAATAATAATAGGATTAGGAACAAGATCAACTATAATAGAAGTAGGAAGAGGCTCAACTATAACAAGCTCTATTAAGAGAGGGGTGGGATATATAGAAGGTCTAAGGATAGTTTCACTAACCTCAGGGGTAAACTAGATATGAGGTTTAGGGTACCTAGAAAAATGGTAAGGCTCGATCTTAGAATGATCTATGAGCATAGTCCTACATGGTTTGTTAGAAACTAGAGGTGTTGGCACCATCTCTACCCTATAATAAAGGGGGAAAATGTAGAAATCATGAAATCTAAGTGAAGGAAAATAATGAGATGCTTGAAAAGACTCAAGAAAAGAAGAATAATAATGGACAATCTCATGAGCATGAGCTTAGACAAGACTACCTAACAAGGGATTATCTAAGGAATAGCCATCATTATAATCTAGGGTGTGAAGATCAATGACATAGGTAGGGATAACATTATCATCTGATGAAGCATGGTGAATAGAATGCCTAGTCTTGGTCAAGACTATGAGAATGTCATCACAAGGAGGTTTATGAGAATGAGGCTAGAAGGAAGCATGAAGCTGTGAGATGAGATGAGGTGAGAGATCATAATTTTTGATCTTTAAGTTAATCTCATCTAACTCATCATCATCAAAATCTAAAACATTAGGAGGAATTTCACCAATGAGCTTAGGATGCCCATTATAACTATGGGTTAAATTGATAATAAATTTGAGACACTGAGACTCATAGAATGGAACACTTCGAAAAGCTTCAAGAGTAATAATATTGAAGTCACCATGATCTTAGAATTATTAAAAATTCTAAGGGTCAGCGTCACCTTGAATCTTATAAATGGATCCATTGTAAGGGAATTCAATGCATTGATAGGCAGAAGAAGTGATAGATCTCATGTGGTGAGAACACAACCTACCAAGCAAGATGTTATAAGAAAGGGGTAATTTAAATATCATCACCTTCATATATATGGTGATAGGTCAGATGGTAATGAGAATCCACATGTAACCTAGAAGAGGCATTTGCCTTCTATCATATCCTTGGCGTGTACTATGTGTAGACTTAAAATTGTATTTGGAATATATAAGAGTCTTAATTAAATCAATAGAAGTGACACATGTGTCATAACCCTCATCAATAAATTTACATTTTAACTAGATATCACCCATTTAAATGCTAATAAATAAGGGAGGATCATATGCATGAAGTAGAATCTCATCGAGAATCGTAGATGTAATAGGAAATTTTATAAAAAGAGAAGTGTCTATAGTTTTGTCAATGTTGATAGACATCTCTTCACATTTTTGTAAAAAGATATCTTTAGAATTGGATAAAGCTTCCTCCGATGCTGCTAGGGGAGGTCGAGGGAGATTCATCTCAAATAGGAGATGCATGAGGTAGTTTCTATGACATCGAGAAGTTATCATAAGCTTGGTAAATGGAATTTGGGATGGGAGGTTAGTGAGTTACATAATGGGATCCCACTCATCATATCCCATAATAATGTTGTTAGATATAGGTGTATAATAGTTAAAGAGGTCCTCAAAAGGAGGGGCTAAAGTACATTGAATTTTTTGTTGATAAGAAGAAGGTTTAGAACAATGTGGTAAATCATGTTGAGATAAAGCATTAGTTAGTTTAAGTTGATTTTGATAATTATAATAATAAGTGTTAGTAGAATCTTAATTATCCTTAGTATTGGAAGATGATGGAAGAGTGGTGGAAATAAAATGGGATGTGTTATCCAAGCAAGAATCATAAATTGGATCATCAAAATTGATAATATCTTCTTGTCCCAACTTATTTAAATGAGTAAGAGAAGAATCTTGTATAACATGATATGTATTATGGGAAGGAGTGTAGATAGTTTGGGGATCAATGAAAGCTACCACCCTTTGTATATTAGTCATGATAACCACATTCTCTTTGAAAGTTAGTTCAACAAGACTTTCTACATTATTGGTGGAAGGGGTGGGATTGTATTGATTGTCTTGGATAGTTATATGATTAGGTAAATGATCTTTGTATATAGCTAAATGATAATTTTATTGATTCAAGGTTTGAGTTTTGTCATTTTATCTATAGTCCTTGAAAGAAATCTCATAGGCTTATTAACACTCATAGATAATGAAATCATAATCAAAATTAGGTCCAAGAAGAAAATCCATAGCTTAATTATAAATTTCTCTATAAGTCTCATGAAAATGATCCCAACTATTTTTAAACCAAAAAAATATTTTAGGATCATACCAAGATTTCATAGGATGAGTAGGGTCAAGCTCTCGTAGAAGAGGCCTCGGTAGATGCTTAAGCAATTTAGTCAAGGATAAAGGTTTGTGAACATTGATGTTATTAGGTGAAAATAAATGAGGATTAGTATATTGTTGAGAAGGAGTTGGTTCCAAAGAAGGGTTAGGAATGATAGGTTGAACATTGTGAATGGTATCATAAGAATTGGTAACACCATCATCAGTGATATTATGGTTTTTGTTCTTTAGGAATAAATGTAAACCTATAGAAGGTTGGGGTGCCTTAAATTGATGTATTAGGAGATCTTATATTTTATCTTGATTAATATCCTCCTCCAAGCTATGTAGAAAGAGAGTGTAGACTTGATATTGTAGTTTAGGAAAGAGGGAAGTTGTAAAGAGATGAAAAATATTATCATCCACCATGTTATGTTGACATTTATTTGACAAAGTCTTCCATCTCTTAACAAAGGCTTTGGTATTTTCATTCTCATGTTGTTTTCAATTAATGAAATGGTACAAAGTGTTTTCAATAAGATCATTAGTTTGGATTTATTGAACTAAATCATTTATTAAGTCCTCCAAAGTAGAAATGGAATGAGCTCTAAGTTGAATGTACCAATCCAAGGCATCACTCATGAGATTTTTGGCTAGGATATTGGTAGTAGAAAAGATGTTTAATTTTAACCAATCCTTATAAATATTTCCAAATTTTGTATGGTGAAGGGTAGGATCTATTAACCTATTAGAAGAAATTGTACGTGTTATGGCTCCAATATCAATGTCGATAATTTGAGTAGTAAGAGGTTCATTTTGTAGATTCTTAATGGTTTTATTGACTAAAAGATGTTTAAGAATGATATTTCAAAGGTTAAGGAGGTGGTTTTGCATTCTCATCATTTGATTTATATTATGAGCTTGAAAGGTATTCATTTCATTTGAGATTTTGTAATAAAAGTTGGTGTGTTTGATTAAAATTAGAATCATTATAATATGTATTTTTGTTGGTATTATTGGATTGGGTACCACTATTAGTATTGGTATGAGCTTGAGAATAATTATGAGAATTTGAGGCATTAGTGGAAAAATTTATTTGTGAAGCAAAATATGAACTAGTGAATGGTTGAGAGGAAGAAGCACTAGAAACATGAGTGACTAGGGTAGAAAACAATGAACAACTAGAATGATTAAGGATAATTTACCTTATGAGAGTCCCACTAGATGTGGTACCTACCATGTTAGTTGAGATACTAGGCATGGATGTAGAAGAGGTTAGAGAACAACAAGTCATGACATAAGAAAGAATCAAAATTGAAGGAAGAGGTTGAGAACAAAATAAAGTGGTACCTCCAACTCCCAATAAAAATTTAGTAGAAAGAGAATGAGGCTCTCCAATTTGACACTAATCATGAGGTTGTAAATGGTAAAAGGATCATTTCCTTTATGTTGAGGAAATTTGGAAATAAAGAAAATACTTTTGGGAGTATACTCTAACTCAAGTGGTATTCTAATGAGAAAAGAGTATTATGCTATGAATAGGTATGAGGAGGGGTCCTATAAGTCATTATGAAAGTGTCAATATGAACATCACTATCATCTCAAAAAAGAGTCCTACTTTGTTTATGGGAGACCCTATTAAGATTGGTAAAGTTTATCATGTCTTTTGACTGTAACTCAGTGTCATTATCAAATAGAAATTCCATGATGAAGGTAAACTAAGAGAGACGATAAACAAAAGTTCAAAAGATGGGACTGAAACTATATAGGGTCAACTGGGTTGATCTAGTATAAAAATAGGGACTATAAAACTATACGGGGTTAACTGGGTCAATCTAGTATAATGTACAAAAGGTAGAAAAATCACTGGGTCAATTGGGTTGATCTATTATATAGGATAAGGAACTCAAGAAGCCTAAAAATAAATTGAAAAATGAAACAAGCTAGCTTTGAAAGTAGTGAAAAGTAGTAAGTACTAAAAGGAAATAGATAGCCAATTGGATTAATGCTAGCCAATCCAATTGAAACACATAAAGAAACATCTTAAACTAATGGTAGCTAATGAAATATTTTACACACATAGTTGAATAAAGAGAAAGCATTCAACTTGAAAATTAAAGAGCTAACTAATTAATCAACCTAAAATTTAATTAGTTTAATAAAAATGATTTTGAATGTGATTAGAATTTGGCTATAAGCAAGATACTAGATAGTAATCTAAGGATGGTTTTAGGTATTTTTGGATGAAATGGACTATAGTGTAAATGATATAGGATTGTTATTGGGGCCTACCCACTCACTTCATACATTGTAGTGATAAGGGTGTCAGGTGTTTAGCCAAAATATACCATTAACCACACTTTATACTTGACTAAAGCATCAAGTTGGCTTCCCCCTTGGTGATTAAATCTAAGTAGGTTAGCTTAGGGTAAAAAAAATGTGAAATTTCTTGTTTATGTTATTTGATTTATCCATGTGCTCATAAAATATAAATAGTTAAACTAAGTGATTAATTGAAAATCCCCTAATTAAATTATGTGAACTATTATAAGCATGCAAATAACAAGAAAAGAAAGGTATGAACTAATTTATAATATATATAAGGTTAATTTTAACTTTGAAACAAGATATAGTATGAAAAATATATGCATAAAATATATAACAAGGTCAATAGGGTCAAAACTATACTATGAAAGCAAAGTCTAAAAATGAATTGGGTCGGTAGTATCAATCCAATTATTTTAGATAGCACACAAAACATAGAACTAGGTCAATAGTATCGATCTAATTGATTATGAAAGGGTAGTTTTGAAGACTAAAAACTATGAAATTAAATATAGAAAAAGATAGAAACAAAGAATTAAAAAGATGAAATGAAAGAAGATTACTGATGAAGAACTTTGAAGTGTGCTTGAGAAACCTACAAACTAGATTGATAGAATACATCAAGATGTACAAGAACCTACTAAAAAAGTGTTAAAACTATAAGGGGTCAATTGGGTCAACCCAGTAGGTGAAATTAGGTGTATGAAAGGATGGAAACCTATACTAGGTTGACTAGGCTGATCTAATTGCCTATTCCTAGAAACCTGTGCACATAGATAAAAAGCTAGGTTGATAAAATTGATCTAGAATGTCAAAATATATGATCAAAAGAATGAAATAAATAAAGTAAAAGGTCAAAAAATCCTAAAAGGGTTAGTTCACATTAGGTTCACTATAATATCAATTGAAAATGCATCATATCTATGAATTAATCCTAGATCAAATAAGATAGATCATACATACACTTCTGATTGGGAATACACTTGTTAAGAAAGAACATGAACAATATGGGGATTTTTTAGACCTGATTAGGGGATCACTTATATCACTTGTAACAACACATCATACTAGGAAGGTTTCTAAAGCCTACAGTCTAACATAATTACACAACCCTAATGGAGTCCTAAGGTTTTAAAATGTTCACTTATTCTAATAACAAGAAAGTAAATCTAATATAGTGCACACCAAAGCTTATGGCACAAAGTGGGGGTTATAAAAAATAAAACAAACAACTAAAAAAAACATGTATTATAAGACATATACTCACATCAATGTATATGGAATCCTAATACATGGAGAGAAAAATATAAATGCATTATCTATCTACTCTTACAAAGGAGAAATAAAGGTAGGAATACCTAGCTTTGAAGATGAACCCACTGAGCCTTAATCTCTCCCTTGGCCAAGGTATTTCAAAAGAGATTGGTATGGTATGTAAGGATAACCAATAAAAATTATCTCTAGGATATGCAACCTATCTAAGCTTATAAAAGACTTTTGCACAAGAAAAGATTCATATCTCCAAAGAGAATATGGAACCCTAGGCTTTATTCCTCAAGTAGAATGGTCAATAAGAAGATGTTCACTCACACTTATTCACTGATAATTCTTCTCTTATTAAATGGTTGGAAATGACCTTGTATATTTAGGTGGATCTTTCCCTAAATTACTTCAAGAATGTCAATTGTATAGGGTTAACCCAATTGACCTAGTGTGTTTTAGTGGACAATTTACTAGGTTTATGTTAGGTCAATCAAAAGGCTAATAAACCAAGAAATTAAAGAATACCCCTAAACTATATTGGGTCAACCCAATCAACTTATTATAATTGATATTAAAAAAGGATGTTAAGGAAAAAAAATAGGATGGAAAGAGGAAAAAGACTAGAGGAGGTAGAACTAAGAATAACAAGCTCAGGGTAAATTGTTTTAGGAAACAAGTATGTATATGGAAAGTGGAAAAAGAGATAACAATCTTATGAAGCATTGATGGTCTTCCCACCCCTTTCTTAGTGCACCCCTTAAGGCATGCACTGATAGATATTGAGACTCGATAGGTTCATGCAAGATACAAAGTGTCAATAATCAATAAAAATTTGAAAATACTATGTGAATACAACCATGTCTTTAATCCATCTACTTAAAGGGTTGAACTCAAATGATTGGTCTTCATGCATCACATATATTAGATTTTTATGCACTTAAAGTTTATACTTTGTTTCACATTATCCTTGAACACTCGCAATACTAGTGATCTTGATATGAAAATCATATTCCATGACCTTGGTAATTCATCTAGTTATTTTATCATTGACATCCTTACTCATAAGATATTATTTCATGGTTGGATGAAGAACCATTAGCTAAATTCTATTATTAAAGTATGTGCCTAAATTTATTAAGATATCTTGTAAAAAATAAGACTTGGTTATAAACAATATTATACCTCAGTTCATAATCCTTTAGTGCTTTATTGAAAAAGGCTATTGGTTTCTCATTTGATCACTATTTTTTTGAGTTAGGAAACTTGAAATTATCTCACTTCCTACAAAGTCATAAACAATCAAGTCTTTTTCATATTTAGGATTCACAATAGTATGATCTTGAGAAATAACTTATTTCATACTTTCAAAACCATCCTTACCTTCCTTAGACTAGTTGAAAATGGTATTCTTTTTAGCATGTAATTAAAAGGCTTGGAAAAGGTGGAAAAGTTAGTTATGAATCTCCTCACAAAGTTGATCCTTCCTAAGAAGATTTAAATACCTTTATTATGGCTTGGCATAGAAAGAGAAAAAATGTCATTCACTCTCTCTAGATCAATGGAAAGACCATTCTTTGAGACTATGTGACCTAATATTTTTCTCTCATGAATGAAAATATTCATTTCCCTTTGGAAATTTGCACAAGTATTGGTCAACCCAAAGGATATATTATTATAAGCATAGGTCCCACATTTGGTTGTAAAGTCTAATTAAAATTAGTCTAATTATTGAATGAGGATTTCATTGTACCCTAAATATCCATCCAAGAGAAAATTATAGATGATATTTATGAACTTTATAACACCTCAGTCTTATACACTTGGAAAATTCTAGCCTTAGGTTTTCCTCTCAATTCTAGACCTTTCCCACTTTCTGCATGTCTTGAATTTGCTCGCTTATGGCCATTGGCCTATATATTATTTTTAATAGTATTATATTAATTAATTACGCCTTATTCTATCCAATATTGCTTAAAACATGTTTATCTTATGTCTCTATAATTTTTAGACGTGTAACTATTTTCCAACTGTCTGAACACTTGTGTCCTAGTTAGACACTTGTGTTGCCCTGTCCTTACCTAATGTAAGTGTATAGTTCCCTAAAATCATCTAATTTTAAAATGAAACATATATTAATGGTCAACCTAATTTTTATTATGTGAGATATTTTCCAAAGGGATTTTTATAAATATAAGATTAACCCTCAATCATTCCTCACCTAACATAAACCAAGCTAACTTATCAAAATCATTCTACCAAGCATTTAATTAAGGAAAAATTCCAAATTTTATCCTATTTAAATATAATTCATATGGAAAACACATATACATATCTAAATTACTAAAGGAGTATCCCAAGAGATATATTTGACAAGTTACAAGCTAGGTCTCTATTGTACTTGATTATTAAACATTTCATTATTCATACACATGTCAACACAAGGGGAGAAATTCATAATTCTAAGGCCATATTTATAAAATTTTCTATATAGTCAATGATAATTGACAAAGGGGTATTTAGGTAACTTTAAAACATATGCCCACTAACCCATTTTTTCCATAGGCACTATGAAGATGAATAACTAGGGTCTTGATCATTTAACAAAGAGTGACAGTTCATGACCCATATATAAATACACTAAATTTAATGTGATGATGAACCTAAGATCATGTAGGTGGTTTCATATTATTTCAATAGTTATTCATACTAGACACCAACATTTGATATGAACACTAGTATCAACACAACTATCCTGTGTCGATACAAGCATTTGCAACTATAGAGGCACTTAATCCAAAATTTGGTGATTATTATGGAATACTCTTCCAACCTACTTCCCATATACTCCAAATATTTATATTTATTATCATCATAACCATTTAAGTATCTTATTTTAATTATCATTGACATATTTAACATGGTTATAATTTCCATTTCTATCATATCTCATCATAATAAATTTAATATATGTTCTACTTGAGTTTTACACTTTTGATTATTAATTTATATATTTTTAACCCTATCTATCCAAATATGATACACATATAATTTATGGATAAACATTTGGTGAACCCAATTTATATGAATGAAAACAGTTATGATTCTTAGGGTTTTTAGTCAGCTAGGATTTCAAATTGTTGTAATTTTTTTCTTATATCATTTTGCATGTAACCTAGGCATAACCTTAAATATAGAGGTGTACATATAGAACACATTTATATTCCCCTCCTACCATCTAAGACATCTCAAAATAATGAGGAACATAATCACATGGTCCATGATGATACCCATGTTGAGAATGAGTAGCATGATAATGAAGTTACCATAGATGAAGATTATGAAAATTAAAATCATTAATCCAATGAACATGAGAAAATAGACCATGATCAAGTGAAATACATTACAATTTTTTGTGATCATATGCATCAAAACCATGAATATCTTGATGAAATCCTAAAAACCATATTAGAAACTAAAATATAAAAAAACATATATGACCAAGTAAGTACATCTATTAATCATGCTATTAGAGTTATGGGTCATCCCCACATACCAAAAAATCTCCCCTTGAGAACATTATCACTTCATACTTATATTTGGGTCACGAGATACATATTTCAAACTTTGTTTCTTGAAAATACTATTGTTACATGTACCAAAGAATTACCAATTATTTCAACTCAAATACTAGTTTAAATGCCTATTTCTCCTCTAAACATGTTCACTTCTCCTTTGGTGAGTACTTATATTATTAATATAAATACTAATGGTTCTATATTTTAAACTCTCATCCAAGTTATAAATGCCTTGGAGTACAAGGTTACAAAAATTGAACAAAAGGATTTAAATTATCCTCATGCTATTTATTCCCAAGATGTGTTGTATAACCTACTTGCTCTTGAGATATATTTGTACCCTTTGTCAACTAGTTTTGTTTCACTTAATTTCCAATTTTATGATGCAAAGGTGATCCTAAGAAACATATTCAATATTTTTATGTGTAATGCCTTGATTATTCCTCCAATGATAGCCTTTTGACCTAATTATTTCCAAGGAGCCTCAAATACTATGCTTTGAGGTGGTTTTATGACTTTCCTCTCTAATATGTGAAAGCATTAAAACCTCCAACATATTATTTTTTGAAAAAAACTTCTCTATTAACATTGTATAAAATATTTCATATTATAAAAATCAAATAAGGAACCAACAAACCTATCAATTAATATCTCCTTAGGTACAAGACAATGTTAGATAAAATGACCAATCCTATGACAAAAAAAAGAATTTAAATACATATTTTAAAAAAAAAATACTTTCTAATTTATATTTGTAATGTTTAAATATTTTGATGACTTATGCCACATTGTTTGCAATCATGAAATGAAAATTATCCCATTGAACAAAATTAAGTGTGTATCAAACACACTAACTACATCTACATCTAATACCCAATTTTTAATAAAACCAAGTTATAAGGTAAAACCTCCTGAGCATAAAAATGAAACCACCACCATGGTTAATGTAGTATCATAGTAGCCTAATCAGCTTGTCTTATCCAATGCACCAAGGAGATGATTTAATCTCTTACCTAAGTATCCTTATTTATTACTCCCATAGCTAATCAAGTGTCATATTATATCTATCCATAATTATATATAGGTTGATATGAGTCAAAATCTACCCAAAGGATATGATGTGAATGCTTATTTTTATTATCACTAGGGACCATGGAATTCTATGAAGAAATGTTTTACCTTGAAGCATAAGGTCCAAGGTATTATCAATGACCAAAGGATTTAGGTTCATAACCTAGTTATTCCTAGAAACAAAATATATTTAAAACCACTTTATAATAGCATTTCAATAAGGATGATTAAGTGAAAATGGTATATAACACACATCCTCCTCCATCACACTATGAACACCCATTATATGGGATTATTGGCACTTATTCATGACACACACATTCTAAAGTTCATAGACCTATTAATTTTAATTATATTGAGATTAAGGATGATGAATTTGATATTAATTATCTATTAATTCAATAATAACTTGATCATTGGCGTCTATTCAATCTTATGATTGATAATGGTGTAAGCAAAAACGTCTACACCATGACATTACTTACGCACTTGGATTATACTCATCATGATTTATGTTCAATTATGTTCCTATTATTAGTAGTAAATAATTTTTTTTGAAATTAATGTCAATTTCAAGACAAATTTAATTTATGTCAAGGTCAAAGTTGAGGGGTAATCCTTTATGAACAATTACTAAGAAGGGAAACCAATCAAAACCCTCTTAAAACACTTATGATGACCTGATAAGAAAGATATTGTAAGTTATGGATCCAAATGGTTTGATTGACCTATTTTTTTTTTTTAACATGTAAATGACTCTTCCATGTTTATCTAGGTTGTTTTGGTTTGTCATGATAGTGGGCAGAAGCTATAGGAAACCCCTTGTTTCTCAAAAAATTTATGTAGTAGGTAGCATTGACTAGGTAAAAGCATGAAAATGGATAGATGATGATGTGTGATAATTTTTTTTATGATATTTTATTTTATTTATTAGGTTTTTTACCATAAATATGCTAAAATTCTCATGGAACTTGACCTATCACTAAATACGCCTAATGAACAAGATACTGAGAAAACTAGGCAAGAATGAGAATGAGATTAGGGATTAGTTATAGAGGATTAGGGATGGATCCAAATTCATGGGTTAATTTTTAAATAAATTAACCTAATATAACCTTAGTTTATAAGTGTTTATTATTATCATTCACAAGCAAATTTTTTTCCTTTAAGTGACCTATCTAACATAGTGAAGTCTATGTAGGGTGAAGATGTACGATTGGTATGTAAGACCAATACTAATACTAAAATTTGAAAAATATATATTAAAATATGATATAAGGATTATTAATTATAATTTAAAATTATTTTAATATCACAAAAGTTTTCACATTGGTGTTCTAAGACATTGCTTCCATGACTATTTTTTTGGTGTTATAGGCAATTTTCTAAATGTGAGTGAGAATGATGTTTCTGAGTCATTTTTCACTAATTTCAAGGATAAAATGATAATTAAGGTGTTATATAGTTATAAAAATTTAATTTTAACACATATTTATGTACTATAATATCCTATGAAGATATGAAAAGTCAAAGGTTTTTTACTAGGTTCTTAAGGCCTATGTGTAGTTCTGAGTGAGCATATGAAGTTGATCAGTTAGAGATATTTTATCTTAATTAGTGAATTATAATGAAATTTATGTTTAAAATTAGGTAATTTATATTATATAAATTTTATTTTTAATTATGGTTATGTGCCAAATTTTAGTATATGATTCAATTTTGAAAGATAGATTTTCTAGCAATAAGAAGGCCTAATGGCGAGTAGACCTAATTGGGTGGTTCATGGAGTGAAATGAGCCAAAATGTTTTGAGGAAATAATGTGAGATTATATTGTGTCTACTTGAGTCATTTTTTAATTTTTTAGTCAATTTTTTTAGGATCTAATTTTTCTTAGAAGGTCTAAGTGAAACGTGTGCTTAGAGAAGGCCTAAATGCATTAGGTCTCTATTAGGCCTAATGGTGGTTTTGGTCCTTAAGGGTAATGAATGACCTATGTGGTGGATTTTTAACTTATGAAACATGTTTATTTATATATTTAAAGGTTTATACAAGTATTTTGAGGTTCTTTTCTGGCTAATATGAGTAAGATCAAGAGTCAAGTATAAAGACAAAGCATACTAGGCCTAATTTGACTAGTTAGAATATTGAGCATATGAGTGAATGATATAGAGTTTTGGAAACTAGGTAAAGGGATTTAATATCATAATATATATTTAATAAATATCCCATGAATTTATAACTATGTTTTTATTGGTGTTGATCAAATTCATTTGACCTTTCTGCCAAGGATAAGGCTAGTTGAGCAAGAAGGCATAATAGGCTGTTTGTGAGAGAAATAAGTGTGAGAAGAGATAAAAGGAGGTCATATTTAGTTTAATGAGAAATATGTATCTAATTATGATAATATATTCAATTTATTTGAGTTTCCTCTTTTTTACCTAGGGATTTTGACCCTCCTTGCAGGTTGGAGCTTGTTAAAGGACCAGTTGAGTTGGTGCTTGACTAGTTAGGGGTCAATGCTCTTTGTGGGGTTGGTACCTCACTAAAATTTTGAGTAATTGATTATATTAATATATTACAAGTTGTGTACTATTTATTTTTATCCACCAATATGATTTCTCACATATATTTTATGTTTTCATGTTGTTTGATTTCATAGATGCTTATGTATGCATTGGTTAATGTATGTATGAAAATGAATGCTTCGTGGTTATTAAGTGAAATTAAAATAATGTTTTAAGAAAAATAATTCACCCCTATTAGTAGCTATAATTCTCATAATTTACACCCTTCTACTAGATTATTTATATAATTTGATGGGACCTCATAATGGGTTCTTGGTAATATTGAATTACCTTTACAAGTGGCTCCTCCACACGTGGCTACTACCTTTTTCATTTACAAATTCCACAAGAGTCTTTGATATTTTATGAGGATGACCATGGATAAATAATATTCAATTGATACCTTTTATAGTGCATAAGTATGTTAAATATATTCATGCAATTTGAGTAATTATAGTTTATCAAGTTCCATATGAGAATCCTCTTAAACAAGAGAAATTTATACCTAGACTATTAATTATAAATAATAATAAGGATAATATACTATAAAATGGTAAGGAAATTTAATACCCTTTAATATATGGCCAATACTTAAGAGATCATTATATCAAATATCCACAGTGGGATCCACATAATTCTCATCTAATACACACCAAATTTATATATCTAGAGCGCACATACACATGTTAATATTACCATTGTTCTAAATAAACCACAAAAACACTCAATTATGGGTTCCACAAACTCCTATTACTCCTATTGTTTCTTCACAACCATGGAGTCCCATTCTAAATATGTAGATCATCAAAAATACTACACTAAAAGATATAGCACCTATGCATGCTCCTTGATAATGTCACCATCTTATTAGACTAATTTAATAGTGGGAATAAATTTATGACCATCCTTTATATGTGATCATAGGGTAGTATCTTCACATGTTCAAAAAATACCAAAAAAATGAAAAAAATAAAAAATATATAAATATTTTTAGCATCTACATTTTCTATTGGATCCTTGGCATCTATGTGTTGATTCCATGTTGGTGGATGGAATATGAGTTACTTATACATACACATGTATTTCATGCTTATATTTGAGTGTGATAGAGGCATACACAAATACATTTTCTATGTAATTTTTGATGTTGGTATTTCATTCTACTCAAGTAACTAGGAAATTAGGGGCATCCACCTCTATGATCATGATACATCAAGGTTATACAATTATATAGTAACTTTACATTATCATGTTTGAGATAATATGTACTTAAACATGCCTTTATCCACGCCTATGTATTTCATAGTGTACTTGATATGTTATGTATTGGACATTTTTATTAACACATTTGATCACTGGGATACTATAATATGTTTATGTTGGCTACTTATGTTTTCATTTATGTAGTTCCTTGAGTGTCTTTCCATGATATTGTACTATTTATTAATTTTTTTAATATGCTCCATTGTTTGTGGCCCTCATGATTTTATTTGCCTATTTGACATTTCAATATGTCATTTCTTATTGTATGGACAGTTTAATGTCATTCTTGATTTTGTGGACGTTTGAATATGTCATTCCTTCTTTTATGAACATTTGAATAAGTCATATCCATTAAACTATGTGGAATTTTAATATGCCCCTTACTTATAGTCTCCTTGGACCATTATCTTTTGACTTGCATTTGAATGCTCTTATGTGTGTGTTTGGTTGTTTCTTGAACTTGTACTATTACTATCTATAAATTGCCATGATCTTTACCATGTATCTTAGGCCTTGATGTGATCATATATGCACTTCAATGATATATTTACCCATACATGTTTTCCTATATGCTACATGGTTCATTTATAAGTATATGTTTATCTTAATTTTTTGAGGTGAGGTAACTACTAGTTTGTATTTTTCCTTCACCTTAAAGAGGGGAGGGTATAATATTAGGGGCATGTCATAGAGGCATGGATTCCACACATTAAAATTTTAATATTTAGTGGGGGCATGTCATATAGGAATGGATTTCACATGTTCATAGTCTCATATTATAGTGGGGGAATGTTTTAGAAATATGTCCTCCACATTAGCACTTATATCAGTATTTAGTTTTATATTATAGTGGTAGAATTCTTTGGAATAATGTTCTCCACACATAGTTTTTGAATTGGCCAAAACACATAGTTATATGATTTAGATACACATTTATGTTAGAATTATATACATTGGTACCATTATTATACATAGTTTTTAGTATGAGATGTATATAAGGTGTGTTTGATATGAATTATTTGCCTAATATTGAAAAATAAAATCATATTTGAATTTAGAACACTTTTAGGTGCTATCACCACCCATTAGGTTGGACTTTTATGGACTATATTGAGATAATATATTGTATTAGTTGGTTCACTTTTTGGTATGGTTGAGATGATTAAATCACTCAATATTTCTATGTTTTTAGGTTGGAATTAATTATATCATCCAACCTCGCTAGTTTAATAGTATTTGATTTAGTTCACTCATATTCACCAAGCTATAAGTATGATTAGGTTGCATGGTTGACTTAGTCTCAGACTTCTAGGTGGAGATCTACATTTTATCCAAGATTGGGGGCATGTGCCCTCCACTCTTTATAGATCTATCTCCATCTCCATATATATATGTACTTTAAATAATTATATTTTTCATAATCTCAATTTTTTGACTCATAGTGATACATCTTTCAAATTAAATATCTAAAAGGTAAGATTGTTTCATCAATACACAAGTGTACTCTTAAATATTTCTCTATTTCAATTTCAATCATTTTAATACTTTCAATTTTAGATTGTATGCACTAATTATATAATATAACATGATCTTGGTTGTAATTAGATCACTAAAAATTCATTTAAGTTGGACTCAAGAAAATTCAAGGTGTGTTATACACATCTAGGTACACATTATTTTCATTTAAATTAGAAATTTCATTATTAGATTAAAGGGGAGAATGTAGATGATATTTATGAAATATATATCAAATTATTCTTGTACACTTATAAAAACATGGACCTTGGTTATTCCTCTCATTACTAGACATTTACCACTTCTATAAGTCTCACATCTACTCTCTCTTATGCCCCCTGGCCTATCTCTTAGTCTGACTAGTCCTATATTTATGACCCAAGCCTTCTATCTTGTCTAGAATGCTTAAAACCTAATTATCTCATGTATTTGAAAGTTATAGAATTTTAGCTATTTTTTAATTAGACAAAAACTTACATCCTAGTTTGACACTTACATAAACATAAGTGTCTTTACCTGATGTAAATCTCTAATGTCCTAAAGTCATCTAATTTGCAAATGAAATATATCGTAATTATCAGCCTAAGTGTTATTATGTAATATATTATCTAAAAAGATTGGTATAAATATAAGATCAACCCTCCTTCATTCATCACCTAGAATAGACCAATGTAACTTATGAAAATCATTCTATCAAGCATTTAATTAATCAAATATTCTTTATTTTCTCCTATTTCCATATCAGTCATAGGAAAAACACATCTACAAGTTTAAAGTACTGAAGGAGTAACCCAAGAGCTATGTTTTCCATGTTACAAGCTAGCTCACTATTGTACTTTATTATCACACATTTAATGATTTACACACAAGCCAACACAGAGGGTATAACTACATAATTATAAGGCCCTCTTCAAAGTATTAGATATATACACAATGTTGTCAATTAGGAGTGCGACCCTTATTAAAATGTATGCCTCTTTCCACTCATGCTAAAAATAATGGAATATGTCTAAAGTGTGGGTGACAATGAGTTAGAGATATATCTAGATAGAGGGTTGTTACCTTGATGCACTTACTTAAGTTTATTCTAATCTTACTAATTACTAATTTATTGACTGAGAAAAAGGGTAAAGGGATAGTGCTAGAACTAAAACTAATATAAAAATTCGAAAGAGAGGTGATAAACCAATGCTTTTTATCACTTATGTTTATAATTGACACTCTTAAAAATTAAATCAGCCTACACACATTCACTTCACTTCAATTCTATGGCTTCTACAATAGTTTTTCACATAAAAGTCTTAGCAATGCTCACTCATAGCATATAAGGAATTAATGTTTGTTAAATTCACTTCCAAAATTAGACTAAGATTGATCCTAAACACTTAATATGACTTGTAACAACTCACATATGTTGTATAAAGTTAAATAAACTAGACATTAACATAGGAAAGCTATTGATTCATTAGGTTATGCCAATGGGAATCACACATAAACTTCACACACCAACATGAAAATGTAGGAAACTAAATTCTTATTACTTCAAAAGGTGAAATAATTTTCTTTGATATCCTTTCAACATATATAAAGCATAATGTGATGTCTTACTCCTAGAAAATAAGATATAAATAGAATAAAGAGTATGAGAGGGGAGAAAAAGTAGCCACAAAATAGGAGTGAGTCACTTTACATCACATCCTTCAATCCCTACCTAGTAAATCCTAAATTTTCTCTCTCTTTCCTTTTAAAAATGGTAGAGGATATAGATTTATACTTTTTTGGAAGTATTTAAGAAGTCATGGGAATTTATTGCTAGAGTTTGGCCTATACATGTGCCTATATTCTTGCTTGCATGCACCTATATCTTTAGTTGCATGCTTTCCTTGATGAAGAAGTATTCTCCATGAAAATAGATCTTCAATTTCTAATAAATTATTCAATTTAATCCTTATATTCACTCATTTATGATGTCTCTCCACCTTTTTAGGGTTTTTATAAGGATCTTGAAGCTTCTTTGACTTTTTCCACTTGACTTGGCATAGGAAAGAGGGGTCTCCCTAGGATTATTGAAGACTCTTTCAACCATTTGAATCATTATTTAAAATAACTCTTGATTTATTATTGTTCTCAAAGTGGTGTATAAAATAATATATCACCTTGATGAAGCTTATTGAATAGATTTTTTGCATTGATTTGGTTGATTGATTATTTGAACTCTTCCTTCCTCAACATGGCATAGAAGATGAAAACTTGATTTTGATTTTAAGAAAGAATTATACCTCCATGGATAATCTATATATACCTTATCATACTTTAAAAAAGTTACTTGAGAGCATCAAATACTCACAAAGATCTCATTTTGCACCCAAAGCTTGCATTTTATCCCAATTCCTTATAACCCTCAAATCATGCAAACCTCTTTATGTGGAAGGATGTAAAGATGATCTTGGTAAAATAAGGATATTTATAAGTACCCAATATTCCCTTATATCTCCATGTCAATTTTTATGACCTTAAACCAAGTGGAAGTGTCTCTTTTATATTATTCTCTCTATCTAAGTAGGTATATATTAGGCATCTAAGCCTAAAAAGCTAAGATTTTGCTCCATAAGCCTCCAACACATGTGAAACATATAAAAAGAATTTGATTCACTTTAAAAATTCTCTAACTATGATCCATGGCAAATTTGAATGTTTGAAACCTTGTCTAGGTGGGTAAACCATGAAATGACCATTGATAAGCTCCTTTTTCAATGGCACCTCCAAACTAATTTTCAAGTAAAAGTTGGCATGAAGACTTGAAGGGGAAAATAAATGAATTTTTAGGCCTGGGGGTGTATAATAAAAAATAATAAAACATATCTAATGGTTATTTTGAATTTTTACCCCTAAATTCCACCTCAAAACCTTGAAAAACACATCTAGTACAATCTATTTAGTTGTAGGTAGAGAAATGTAATTATGATGACCTTCAGGGTGTTTCAAATATTTTTTAATAGGTTATAATGTCAAAAATATGAATTTGAGGGCGTTAGAACATTTAATGACCAAGTGGTGTTTCATTAACCCTTAGCTCACCTTGGTGTTAATTAAATAATAAATAATATATTATTTATTAACCTAAGATAAAAACCTTGGTTAAATAAATAGAAATATTATAGCTATTTAATTCTTACCAAATTTTATTAAATGTGATTTCAGGATGGATGGACTCATTATTTCATAATGGTCACCTCCCCTCATTAATTTTATAAATATGATTTTACCCCTATTGTAAATTCATTCAATATTGATATGATTTCAAGTGAACAAGGTTTTGTGAAAGCAAATAGAAGAATTGAGATCGAGAGGAATTGTATTGGGGTTAGATTGGTTTCTCATCATGAATTGTAGTTTCTTACCTTTTTGAGGTTTCCACATTAAATTCACTTGTCAACATTGATCTATGTATTTGCTAATTCATTCATTTATTTAGATCTATCTTATGTGATAATATTGCATATGCATTTTAAATTTTATCATAGTATTAGAGCATGGGATACGATAATTTGACTCAAAAAATCATCTTATTTTATAGTGTGATATAAAATTAAAAAAATATATTTATTTATTTTTATCCATTATATGGTCCAAAACAAGTAAAAAAAAAAAAAAAAACTGATTTTGGGTTGTTATTGCTTAAATCTCTCTCCTAAGGGGTCAAATCTCTTATTTTTTAGCCTGAAAATTCATCCAGAGAGCCTGTGGGAGGATTCAAATGAGTTTGATGAAGATATATGTTTCTTGAATATGGTTTTACAACCCATGTATAGCCAAGGAAGGATAAAAATCAGAAAATAATTTATTTAAATCATTTTTTTTGTTTAATCTATTCTAAGGGGCTAGATCAGGTGATTTTAGACTTCTAAAATCACTTGTAGAGCTATAAAGGATATCAATAAACTTTTTAATTATTTTCTCTCACCTGTGGCATCATAAAAAAATAGATTTTGGGCATAAAAAATCAATCTTGAAGGTTTTGGATGCTTAGTTTTAAGATTTGAAGGTTTCTTGTAAAGATTCAAGACCTAAGAAGGCCATTCCAAGCAGTTGTGAATTTTTAATCCCCTTTTTTGGTGACATTATATGGTTAAAAAATATGAAATTTATTTTTTTGGCAATAAAATCAGTTTTTGAAGCTTTTGGATGCTTCGTTGCAAGTTTTGAGGAAGATTTGGTAAATTTTTATGGCCTAAGAAGGCCTCTTTCTACCTCCACAACTTCTCTACTCCACCTCGATGCCATTATTCTTCCTAGATCATAATAATATAGGTATGTAAAATTTAATATAGTTGGTAAAAGTATTTTAAATATATTTTATTTTTAAAAATCACTATTTCCATGCAAAAGCAAAAGGGACCCACATAAGTTACCTTTTACTAAAACTAGTAAATTATCTTTTTTTTGTTTTTTTTTGTTTTATCTTTTTAATTTACATGCACATTATAATATTTTTTTATTATTTTTAAAAATTTGTTTTAAAACATTTCAAAATTTTAGTGCATGTAAATTTCCAAGCAATTTATTAGATGAGTTGGTAGTTATCCTTTTGCTAGAACATGTAAAAAAGGAGGTCAAGGGTTCAAAACTCATAACCACTAATTATTTTGGTCAAATTATTTTTTAGTCAAATTAGTGAATATAAAACTTTTTTGGGTTTATGTGAAAACATTTTTCATGCATTTAAAACCCTAATTGACCTACCAAACTTGTGTTAACCTTCTTGTGACACTTGATCCAATCAAAACCTAGACAAACATAGCTATGTAACCAGTCAATCTTAAGGTTTTGACACATTTTTAATTTATTAGAGTGGTCCATTTTTTATTTTAAAGCCTCCTATTATTTTTTTACGTCTTTTTTAATAATAGTTTTTAAGTGATCATTTTTAGTGCAACTCTTTTGACACTTATATTAGTCGAATTTTAATTCAATTTTTTGCATTGCTTGGAATCAAAATTATGTAATTAAGTATAGTTACATGTGCAATTCACTTTATTTTTTAAATAAATTATAAAATTCAGTTAAAATAATTTCTTTTTAAGCATTTGTTTACTATCTTATTTAAAGAGATGTTATGGCTTCACGCCATATTTCTTTAGATAAATCTCAAATGCTTAATGGAAATAATTATAATATATGTATAACTCATTTTAAAGATAAATTTATGGCTTGTAAGTTACTGAATGTTGTCATTAGGACTGAAAAAATCCATTCTAAATGACATGTGACCCTTGATTTTACCAATATATTTCAATAAAAATCACAGGAAACTATATCCATTATCTTGAAAAGTGTTATGATTGAATTCCTTATCCACATTAGTAATCATGAGTCTCATGGAGATGCTTGTAAAATACTTGAATCCATGCATGATGGAATTCATTTCTTAAATATTATTAAGTTAATATTTGAATTGCTAACTACACCTATGAAAGGCAATGAGAAAGTTGTGAATTTTCTTGCTAAAATTAAAAACCTTAAAAATCAGGTAGATGGATATAATTGTAATTTGATTCAGTATTATTTGATTTATTTTATCGTTTAGTTAAATATTCATGAAAATTTTATAAATTTTATTCTAATTTTAAGTTATAAGTATCAAGATAAGTAAGATATCCCTAACCTTACCACCTTGTTTGCTCTCTTGATTCAAGAAAAATAAGTGATGACCAATTTTGATTATAAGGAGAATGTCACTCAGACATTTCTCACTCTTAATAATAATTCTTATAACATTAAAAATTATAAATCTAACCCAAATTTTGCTAAAAGTAAATATGGGAATAAGAAATCTGGTAATAGGAATCATATACCTAAGCTTACTAGAAATTACAATCTATGTGGTAAATTTGGTCATAGAATGGAAACCTATAATAAAAATAAGGATATAAATAAAAATAAAACTTATAAAATTAACAAAGGGAAGAGATATAATCAAAACAAGAAGAATAATCAAAACCTTAATCAGAATAACAATGAGGATTCAAATGTTATTGCTTTATATACTACTTAATGTGCTTCAAATAAAAATGAATGGATTTTAGATAGCAGTGCATCGCACTATATGACATGTTTATCTAATATTATATGTGATTTTAGATATAATTATGAAATAATTTACTTAGGAGATAATTATATTTTATAAGTAACTAAATAGGGAAAAGCAAAACTTTCAAATGTTGTTATTAATGATGTTTTCTATGTACCTAAGCTTTAAAAAAAAAATGTTATCTTGTTCTCAACACACAAATGATAATTTAATTGTAACATTTCTTAAATTTATTTGGTCCATTATAAATTAATATATTTCTTAGATTGTCTAAGGTGTTCAAAAAATTGTTTATATATCTTTTCTTCTTCTTCTACATGTTTACTTTCATTACATAATAAGAATCAATCTCAGTTATGACATGAAAGATTAGGACATGTTAATTTTATAAGTTTACATGGTATGTTTATAAATAATCATGTTTTTGGACTTCATTATATATCCCCTCATCATGAAACTTTTGAGGGTTGCTTACGTGGTAAGCAACATCATAATCCCTTTTATAAGAATCATGATGTAAATTCTTCACATCCTTTAGAATTGATTCATAGTGATGTTGTAGATTCTATTTAAGTTGTATCTCTTGATCGTTATTTTTATACTATTAATGTTATTGATAATTATAATATAATGATCTTTTATTATTTCATTAAAAATAAATTTGATGTTTTTTCTAAGTTTTGATAATGTAAAGTTTACGTTGAAAATGCATCTGATTTTTCTATTAAGATATTACGAACTAATAATGGTGGTGAATATGTTAGTAAAAAAATTTATTATTTTTTAATTAGTTGTGGTATTAAAATGGAATTTACAACTCCATATTCCCCTTATTAAAATGGTATTTTTTAAGGGAAAAATATCACCATTATTGAGATGGTAAAAACAATGTTGCATTATGCAAATCTTCCTCCTAGTTCTTATAGACTGAAGCATTGAATATTTTTGTATATATTTTGAATATAATTCCTACTTAATATTTGAAATGTCTACATAAAAATACATGTATACTCATATAATTTTATTTTCTTTGATAAAACTATTCTCTTATTGCTTTGGAGATACTAACTATATTGATAGTGTCTCATCTACATGGTATTTTTTTAGTAAAACTATTTAGTTTTGATTCTTGAAAAATACATATTACAATTATATTTTAATAGATATTTTTATCTTATATGAGAAATAAAATTATATATATATATATATATATATATATATATATATATATATATATATATTAGATAACATATAAATACATTACATGCATAACATCATGCTTGATTTGACAAAATGATCATGTTTAGTTATTGTATCTGGTAAAAAGATAATGCTCAATATGTTTGGATCTTTTATGTTTTAATTTTAAAAATTATTTTATTTGATCAGTAAAGAAATTCCATGCTAATATGATTAGATACTCTCATTTTATTTTTTTATCATTTGATTGTTTATGTTAACATCCTTATATTCTTCATTTGATAGTAAGATATGTTATGAAATGCAAGGTGTAAATGGAGCTTATATTATTGGTTATTTATCATTTAATTTACTAAGAATTATATTCATACGTATCTAAACTTATTTGAGTATCATATATATTTTATTGGATGATGTAATTTCATTCTAAAATTATCCATATTTGATGTATAAGAGGTTATACTTCAATCTTTTGTTGAAGCATATTAAACTTGAAACATTTTTGATAAAACTCAAATGATAAAATCAGTTATTGCTAATAATATATCTAATGTTTGGTTAAACTTAGTATCATATTAGTAAATTATTGTATGTGCATCATAAGATAGTTTGGGATTCTCTCTTATCAATATTGGAGATGTCCAATAATGAATTGCCTACAATAATTTATGTTTTTCACTAACTTTGTAATAAAAGTAGTGAACTTGTTTGCCTAAAATATGACATGATTGTTTTTAAATATGTTTTATCATAGAAAAATATATGTCATATTTTTATGTATGTGTTTATTGTGATGCCAACCATATTATGTTACTATTAATATTTTTTGGATTTGTGCTTAAGTTTTGTGTAGGTGAACAACACTAACAATTTAGACATATTGAAGTATATGTGCATTTTATCTAAGAGAAAGTCCTCAATGGTGATATTAATATGTATATCTATCCTATAGATGAAAAATTGGAATATATATATTCAAAAAACCACTTGGTGCTACCAATTTTTATCAGTTTCATGAAATGTTATGCCTCTCAGAGTTGTCATTGAGTAGGAGTGTGCATGACAATGTTACTTCCTAATATTTATGTGTTTCTTCACTTTCTCTGTACTTATCATTGTAAATAATTTTAAACTTCATGTTAAAATTTTAACTTTTTACCCCAATACATTTTAAAGAATACTTTGTAATGGAGGTCATTATGTTGTAAATAGGATTCAAATATGCTTATTGATTATTCATAAGAAACTGTGAGATGTAGTTTCACTATCATGTTATTATAAACATACTTTTGAGTAGTTTATGGATTATAATTACTTTTGTTTAAAAATTTGATGTTTGGCATGATAAAAGTTTTTAAATCTTTTAATTATGTACTTAGTATAATTCCCTTTTTAAAAGCTGACTATGACATTTATCCCCACTTAGCATTAAGTGGGAGTGTTAGAACATTTAATGACTAAGTGGTGTTTTATTAACCCTTACCTCACTTTGGTGTTAATTACATAAATAATAATATATTATTTATTAACCTGCGATAAAAACCCTAGTTAAATAAATAATAATATTGTAGCTATTTAATTTTTACCAAATTTTATTAAATGTGATTTTGGGATGGATGGACCCATTATTTCACAATGGTCACCTCCCCTCATGAATTTTATAAATAGGGTTTTACCCCTATTTTAAATTCATTCAATCTTGATATGATTTCAAGTGAATAAGGTTTTATGAAATCACATAGAAGAAGTGAGATCGAGATGAATTGTATTGGGTTTGGATTGGTTTCTCATAATGAATATATCAATTTATGATTTTTTACTTCTTTGAGGTTTTCCATGTTAAATTCACTTGTCCACATTGATTTGTGTCTTTAATAATTCATTCATTCATATATATATATATATATATATATATACATACATACATACATACATACATATATATATATACATACATACATACATATATATATATATATATATATATATATATATATGTATGTATGTATGTATGTATGTATATGTATATATATATATATATATATATATATATATATATATATATATATATATACATACATACATACATATATGTATGTGTGTGTGTGTGTGTGTGTGTGTGTGTGTGTGTGTGTGTGTGTGTGTGTGTGTGTGTGTATGTATATGTATATATCCTATTTTATTATATTGCACATGCATTTTAAATTTTATTAGAGGGAAAATTTCACCTTATCTCTCCAATAAATCTCCTTGAAGGGTTTAAACAACTTGTTAGTGGCTCAACTTCTTAACAATTATTCATAAAGGCTAAGGACTTTCAATAAATTATTCCAAATTTTTTTGTAAGGGTATATGGGTACTTAAATACCTCCCATGATCATTCCCCACCATTCATATTTTCTTTTAATATTGAAGCAAAAGTTTGTGCCTCTTAGGCTAGGAAGAATGCATCTATGAGGTTTAGAGGAGAAATTGAGTTGGAAATAGAACTTTGAAGTTTTGTTTTGAGTTATAACACCTTAGGGAGGTATAAAAAATCCTTTTTTAACTTATCTAATGATATTAATCATCATTTCTTCCCTTAATATCCTCTACAACATTTTTGACTAAGGCTTAGGGTCTATGAATAAAACCATGCTCTTGACCCTATTTGATACATTTGGTCTTTTTCAATATAACTAAGACCTTATTAGAGCCATGTCAAAATTATGAGTATGGATCTCACTCCCTCAAACCCTTTAACAACCTAAATTATCTTTGAGAAAACCATTTGACCCCTTAGACACTATGCTCAATCAACCCTCATGGTACACATACCAGTTGTAGATGTCTTTCTTAGTTTCTTGGCCTTCAATGGATAAGGTGAATAGTATGAATGATTTTAATAGGTATATACATTATTTAAAAAAAATTAAACCTCAACTTATTTCTCTTATCAAGCTTTTCAGGACATTGGCCTAATTGTGTTGACTATATTTACTTTTTCCCCCAATTTTTAAAGGTTTGAGATGTGCTTGTAGTACTTATAGGATCGTGTATATAATTTTTTAAAACACTTGAAGATTCTAAAATTCAAATATATTTTGAAAAAATGTAAGATTCCATCATTATTATACACAGGCCTCATCTTCAACTTCTTAGAAATAGGCCTAACTATGTAATTATACTACTCAAAGTGAATTTTATTCATTGTTCTCTTATGATCCTACTTAAGTCTCCTTGACCTTCCATGAATTAATACACTCATATAATCAATTTATCTCTCACCTTGATTCACACATTCACTCTCATGTTTTAAATAGGCCTAACTATGTCATCAGTGTTCATGGAATGGTTGTAGTTGATGAGCTAAGAATCCTTGCATGTTAGGCTTTGAAACTTAGCCTTCCTTAACTAGGTTATTGGAAATTTGAATTTTTAAACTCATTAGAGTCCGTTTAAAATTCAAACATACAAATTTATGACCTTATTAGACATTCCCTCATAGAATTCATACATGTATGACACCTTGCTTTACCTATAAGTCTGCTTCAGTCCTCATTTCTCTAATATACCTAGTCATCAAATGAGAGTGCTATGAGGTTTGAATTATTATTTAGTAGGTCATTTAAAAATTAATTTTCCAATGTAACTTACACATATATCTTAAGACCCCTTTTCATACTAAATCAAAGCTACATATGATGCAAGTTTGTTAATTCTACCTATAGTTGGTGATTGAATGTCTCTAGTATTAGGTCTTCAAAATTGACTAATCTAGTCTTAGACCTTTCCATATGTTTAGAGAACATAATTATCTCATCATTTAGGCCTTGAATACCTCTTTTGATACATATTTTAAAAATATTTCTCATGAAATTATGGACCTACAAGTCTACAGACCTATAGGTCTACATGTCATCATATTCTAGGCCTTGAATGAGTTTATAGAGGCCTCCTTTACCTTAGATCATATTTATATTGGATCATTAGCTAGTTTTAGAAACTCATTTAATTTTTTATTCTCTCCCCATAACTTTCTAGAAATAAAATTCCTTAGTACCCAAAATATGATATTAGATGATGTTGTTAACAATCTAAATATAAATGACTATTTGGTCCCTTTTGCTTTTGTACGGACAAAGGAAAGTATGATGAGTTTGACCAAATGAAAAATGTGTATTAATAATTTCATTGATCCTAAATCACCTTTAATTATGTTTTATAAGTATCAACTTAATATGAAAAATCTTAATTAGCATAAAATCAAAAAATGACCTTTACTTTAAACACTACTAAACAACCTTAATTTCTCTAAATGGATAAATGAACCCTTTATTAGTGTTACAAAGATTAAGATAGAAAGAGATTATAATATCATTATTAATGAATCTTGACATTTTATTTAAGAGTGATTAGAAAAATCTAAGGCTTATAAATGTTTGAGACATTTGATTACCTTAATCTCTACAAATAAACCTTAAACAATGTTAAAATATGCCTCAAGAACCTCAAGATGATCCTTGTTTGGTAACCCATTAAGTGAATAACTATTAAAAAAACTTAAAATACTTGATCTTGTTTACTTTACATGGTATATCACACTAATTTTAAACCCTTTTAATGAAACAATGCTACCTCAAACCTTTGTTATAACCTCCATGTCTATTGCTCTGTTTATTATTGACATCATCGTCATGTTTCTTAAGAACCTCCATGAATATCTTTAAGTATTTGATTGAAATTATCTATGTATACTTGACCTCTATGATTATTTTATGATTTTGTAAAGATATTCCTTCCATAAACTCATTTTTTCTCACACCACCCTTACAAAATATCCTCTAATCATGATGTGTAGGATTGAGTATGACATTTAGGCATATAAGGTCTAATTTGATATTTTGTTCTCATGAGTACCAATATTCATCTTGAATATTATTGGAGGGTGTTTATAAGACCCTTTATGTTACTTAACAAACCACTCATTATCTTCATATCTCCTTTGTTACAACTCTTTTATCATATTGACTTTTAACTTGTTTATTTGGAGCTACCATGGGAGACCAGTTTTATACCATAAGTACATTTTAAAAATGAGGTAACTAATGAATAAAACATATATGAATTCATATTTTATACTTAAATCACCCCACCATAACCATTTTACTCCATTGAGCTCTGATATGAAGAAATAGAGGCAAACCTAGACCATGTCTAGATAAATAGGATATAATGACCCCCTTACACTCTTAATGATTATTCATAGAGATGGGGAAATTAATATGACAACCAATTCCATAAAATTTTAGTGTCTCTATCATTTCCAAATACCTTTCAACCTGACCTTCTCTCTCCTAGCCATACTTAGCAAAAACCACTGACCTTCCTTGAGCTACCAAAGAAGTTGATAAGAGAGAAAAGAAGGTTTTCTTCATTTTAACACCTAAAACTTCCTCCAAACCATGGATTTGATATTAATGAGGATAAATTAGGTATTCATGGTATTTTAAGGTCAACTATCACTTGGAAACTTCTATTGATGCTTCAAAAGAGCCCCCTTTAGCACTAAAAATGCCATAATCACTTAAGAAAATTGATGAAAATGTTTAAAAAGGTGTCCATAAGACCTTTAAATATTGTAAAATATGTATCATGATTTTTTTAAACATTTTTATAATACTTGACTTCCATTACCTTACAAAACCTTTTTTTAAAGCCATAAAATGCCCCAAAGTACATCATCGATGGGTTATGATGTTAGCCAAGAATATCACCAACCTTTTTGATAAATTTTGAAGAATGACATGAAATTTAAACATGATATTAGTCCTATAAATAAACCCTAGACTTATTACATCACTTGAAATAACTTGAAATGGGTCATGAAGTGATTAGACATGTGCATAGTTATGATGACCAAAACCTTAAATCTATCAAATCTACCTTAAAATCTGATAATGAAGGTTTCAAGTGACCATTCCAAGGACATTAAAATACAAACACAATAATCATTATGGTAGAAAATAATGACAAGTAATGTTTCAAAATATAAGGGTGACAATTTGACGTAGGAGGTCAAATCTATTAACATTTTGGTGACTCAACTGGAAAACATGTTTTCTATACTTATGAAGTAGTAAATTTTCATCTCTTTTGGGTTCATGGAGTCTCTCTCACACTTTTAAATAAATTTGATTCAACCCTATCAATGACTACAACTCTTGAAATAAGATGATATAAATGTTTTCCTTCCAAAAATAAGGAAAGAAAGACATAAAAAACCAGGGAAA
The DNA here is from genome assembly GCA_037957365.1 of Torreya grandis. Taxonomy (NCBI): domain Eukaryota; kingdom Viridiplantae; phylum Streptophyta; class Pinopsida; order Cupressales; family Taxaceae; genus Torreya; species Torreya grandis. Next base: position 2,927,198 of record JARHVA010001524.1, on the reverse strand, counting down.
CTAACTAGTAAGACACCTATATGTCACAAGAACTTATTAAAAATAAATAAGAAATATAATCTACTAGACACTCTTTTAAGAAAAAACAATTGAATAACTATGTACAAAATAACTTATCACTTAGGAGAAATGTTTCAGATGTATCCCATTCACTGGGATTGAGATCTCTTCACCATCCATATTGGTAAGTTAGAAGACATTGTGGGACTTGTAGATGGAGATTATGTAAGGGCCACTCAAAAGTGAGTCAAACTTGGTGTGCCTTCCTAGTTTATCTATATCCTCATCCTATTTTATAACCAAGTCGCCTTTCTTGAAACTATTTGAATATTCTCCTCTATCAAAAGCTCTCTTCACTTATGCTTGATGCATCTCCATGGTCAACATGGACTAATTTTTAACTTCTTCTAGATTTATAATATTAGCATATCTCACCTCTATAGGTTCATTCTCCAACAAATCTATTTAATTCTTTAGTTCAAAAGTAGGGATCTTAAGTGAGATTGGCAACCTTGTTTCTCTTCCATAGACAAGCTTGAAGGGTGAATTGGATATAGATATTTTAAACTTGATTTTATCAGACCATAGATCTAACTTAAGCTTTAAATGCCACATCCTTTGATTACACTCAATGGCCCTATTTATGATATTTAATAGGCTCTTATTGGTGGAATCAACAAGGTCATTTCCTTGTGGGTAATAATTTGATGAAGTGCTAAGGTATACACCATGTTAGACAACCCATTAATTGGTCTTATCTCCCAAAAATTAAATATTATTATATTAAATTATAGTGGAAGGGACACCAAACCTTGTAATAAAACCTTCATAGAATTCTAACACACTAAATTCATTTGCTTCCTTCAAATCCATTACTTCTATCTATATAATAAACTAATATATGGAAATAATGATCCACTTATGTCCCAAGCTTTAAGTTGGATTTATGGGGATAATTAAGTCTAAACCCCATTGGATAAAGGGTTTATCCACTAAAATAGATTGAATAGGTGAGGTAACAACTTTTTATTTTCTTATAAATATTGCACACTTCTTGTACTTGCTTTCCCAAGCATGGAAATATCTAAAAATGTTTGGCCAATAATACCCACCCCTCATGATCTTGAGGGTAGTTTTCATTGATAATAAGTGGCCTTCACCTTATCCATAGTGAAACTCTTCAAGAAATATTTTAGCTTGGCTTGGCTCTATACACCTCAACAACATGCCAATGATATCCTTCTTGAAAATCACTCCATGAACAAGGATAAAAGGAATGGATTACAGTTTGAAATACTTTCTCCTTGATGCACATAAACTTGGAGGATACATACCATCTTGAAGGTAACTTACCATGTCTTGAAACCAAATTGGTGATGATGTATGATTATCTATAATTTATTAAATATTTATGACTATAGTTGTCTTCTTATTTTCCTACAAGTCTTGGGCTAAGTGTTCACATAATCATTTGACTCTAATCAGATTAGTCACATTTATCTAAACATCATACTCCATCAATATTGTTATCCAACCCACCCTATTCTCACTTATGTCCTTATTCAAAAAGAAATCTTTGATGCTAGGATGAGAAACCATTAGATAGATATTATTGTTAGATAGAAAGTGTCTAAATTTCTTGAGAAATCTAATTATTGAAAGTAGATGTTTCTCTATATAACCTTGTCTCATATTCTTCCAACCCTTGATTGAAGAATATTATGGGTTGCTCTCAAGTTTCTAATTTTGCTTCATTAGTATCCCTAAACTTGTGTCAACATTATCTTATGCATATAGGACAAAATCCCTCAAAAAATTGGGATTCATGAGATTAGGAGCACTACATATTATTTGTTTGATCTCTTCAAAATTCTTCATGCCCTCCTTGGTCCAAGTGAAGCTCTATTTTTTTTAATCATGGATGTAAGTGGCTTAGAAAAAATTTCAAAATCATATAGTTACCTTCTTATAAATTTTATTTTGCCAATAAAACTTTGTAATAACTTATTATACTTAGGCAAGGATAATGCAAAAATGGAATCTATCCTTTTAGGATCAATGCTCAAACCATATGTACGAACAAAATGACCAAGTAGCTTACCTTCATGTACTAGAAACACACACTTATTTGGGTTAAATGACAACTCATATTATCTACATCTCTCAAACACCTTCTTGACATTAAAAATGTGCTCACTTGCATTATTTGAAAATATAGTAACATCATCCAATTATATAAGAATAAACTTGTTTATTAAATCTAGAAATTCCATAGTTATGGATCTTTAGAATGCTTCTCATACATTAGACAATATGAATTTCATTTTCCTATAAGAAAAGGTGCCCCACTTGGTGGTGAATAATGTCTTAAATTGATCTTATTCCTTCACAAGTATCTAGTTATATCCACTATAACTATTCAAAAATGAGAACCTTTCTGAACTAGCTACTAGTTGTAATATTGTTTCCATTGATGGAAATGGATAATGATCTTTAAGTCATTCCTTGTTCAAATCACAAAAATACACACAAAGTCTGATCTCTCCATTCTTCTTCCTCATGAGAATAAGGTTAGCCACCCAATTAGAATGCTTGATGGTGAAGATGATGGTTGATTCAACCAACTTTTATAGTTCTATTCTCATCAAAGGCTCGATATTAGGATTGATTAGTCTTTGCCTTTGTCTTATTGGTTTTTTATCAACCTCTATCTCAATAGAATGTTGAGATAATCTAGGATCAAACCACTTAGAATCATTGTACTCCCATGCAAATACATCACCAAATTATCTACATAAATCAATAAATGAATCTTTTTGAGATGGATAGATTAATTTACCAAGTATGAGATTCTTCCCATTAACTATTTTAATGTTAGTATAGTGTTATTATTTGGTTGACAATGAAGACTTCTCTCTCCTCTCCTCATCATATCTACTAAATATTTTCTCAAGTTGAAAATACCCTATTGACCATTTTTACCTCAAGTCAAAATGAGTCAAACACCATATAGTAAGAACTTATATAGGGGTCAAATATAATGTTATAGGATGTATTTAATGTCATATCTTATGTTTTTAGCCTTGGCCATGGTCTAATTAAGTCTTATGTCAATTTGAGTTATTTAGGGATCATTTATGAAAGTGGCATGGTTTTTTAGGTGTCCAAGTGTCTTAGTTTCCTTCCAAATGTCCAAGATGTTAGATTCCTTATGATTAATGTTAGTCTCATCTAAAACTTATAGGTTCTCCAATTGAAAATCAAGAAAATAAATGAAAATGGAAGTGTTTGGCACTTGTACAGCCCATGAGAGAGAGAGAGTGACACATGGTATAAGGTCATTTAATGTCTCATCAGATTCCCTAGACTCATTTTCATGCTTTACATACTATGTAATTTCCAAATTTGAGCTAAAATTGTTATACTCCATCTCATTTGTAGGCATGTAGAACTAGTCAGTGGGTTTTTAGTTGGTATGGCCAGTTGAATAAAATTCCAAGTCAAATGAATTTGGTAGGTGATATTTCACTCAAAGATATTAATTTTCATAAAAATAATTAAATGATTTTTCAACTATGATTTGTGAGCCATCTCTAACAATTTGACTATATTTTTATGCTCACTATTTACCATACCCTATAGGTTTTGCTCTTGTTTGGATGATTCTGTACAATCTATCTAATGGGAGTGAATCTAAATGACATAAACATATTCACATCATCCTCCCCATTCTTGGTTTCATATTTCAAAGTTTTTTGATGAGACAAGTATCTCAAATTATAAGAGAAGGCACCTTTCTATGTTGTAGGCATGTTTCTTCCACTTCCAACATCTTCATGTCTTGGTAATGGTGTCATAGGATGGTTATGGTTTGTTTCATGTTTAAAATGTTTGTTACCTATAATTTTAAGATAATTATCCAAATCAACCTTACATGGAGTTGTAATCATGAGTGACACACATGGAGTACACATTCAAGCTTTTGTTATTTATAACCATAGTCATGGTGTATGAAGGTCCTCATAATGCTCATGGAGTATTTTGAAGAGTTAATGAGATGTTTGAAGTATCATTTCAATATGAAAAATAAAGTAAAATACTTCCAATTGGAAAAAGAGGTAGTGTAATTCTCAACTCAATCATTCACATAGTGTTATGCCATTGGTATGCACCTAAAGGTGCCTCAAAAGAAGGATAACATGTCAACATGAATTATTTTGACCTTGTTTTAAAAATTGCATGAGATTTAATAATCCATATAAGGTATTGGAAAGGAATTGAATTGATAAAATTATTGTACATCATGAATTATTTGAAATACACTCCCACTACCTGGCATATTGGAATGCCCATCTATAGGTGGCAGTAGTAGAGAGTTGAAAACGCTAATTAAAGGAGACATAACATTATTGAAAGGTTCCCTAAGGTTTATGGAATTTAATGATGGTGTAATATTCATGCTTGAAGTGTTAGGTTAGAAAATGGGGTTGGAAATCATGATCAAAGATGAAAATGTTGTGTTTAGGGATCTTTTCTCTAAAAGCACAAAATAGAGCACATGGTCATTTTGTGGATATGACATGACAAGGTTAACAATAATTTTGGTTCATATTAATGACTATAAATTGTATCCTCTACATATGAGAGGATCTCTATAAAAAATGTAGGGTATTTTACTAGTGTAAACTAGTAGTTGGGGCCCTCAAAGTTTCCCATTTAAATACTAAATTCCTTCATTATCATCTATAGGGTTTGGAGATTTAAAGTGACCTTAAATTCCCAAAATTATGAGTAAGGCATGTATCTGTATAAGATGGAAACATTTAGTTGATGATCATAATTATAATCTAGATTCATAAAATAATGTTTGGAGAGAAGGTTAAAATTCTATGTTTTGGGTCCCATTCACACCTATAGGTGTCTCTCGTATGAGATGTTGATATACAGTGGAGTGTGAAGTCCTACAAGTGCATAGTAAGATATTGAACATGGAAACTTATGAATATGGAGATACATAAAAAAAAAAATCCTAAATACCTTAGATGGTTAACATTGATCTTATGACATAGGTGTCAAGGATGAAGGTCACATATAGGGCCCTGTATAACTAATTGTAGCTGATTGAGAGGCGACAATAAGCTAGAACAAAATGGTTGGAATCATATCAATGTATGAACATGACATGGATTGTTATGGAAATGACTTGGTATGTTTAATAATACCTTGAAATTTTCTTTAATAACTATATTCAATGCTTAAACATGCAAAAACACGTACAACTATGATGCCTTGAAGAAAAACATAGTCAAGAAATACACACAGTCTTGAGAGTTCAAGGTGTATGAAGGGGTTTATGGAAGGTTGGAGTGATGAATGGAGATTGTAAAATAATAATAATGATAATTATATTCTCTATAGTCTATTGAAAATGGAAATAAAGTAGAGAAAGGACTATGTGGTGTAACACATAGTCCACATGGGAGAACCCTACACACAATCCCTTTCTTAGGGGTCTATCTTAGATTTTGAAGGAGTTTAAAGGTCTAATAATCTGATCCAAGGTAAAAAATATTGTAAATAGAATATATATGACTCAGATAATCTCATTTAATAATTATTTTAACTAATATAATAGGGTAATTACCCTAAGTTTTGTCTCAAATAGAGGTACTTCCCTAGAAGAGTAAACCCTACCGTCTTGGAAAGTAGGAATAATAGGGTGGAATAAGAGCTAAATGAGACCTTGAAGAACATGTAAATATATTTTTTAGGTGTGGAAAAACATGGAAATTCAATCATAAAATGATGAAACTTAACAGGGTATTCTAAACTACCAAGTATGCAGACAAGCCTATTAGGCATGGATCAGGTCTAAAACCAAATGGATCATCAACTTCATTTCTTGTTAGGTTGTGGAGCTAAAAGCTTCAACTATGTAGACATGAGGAGGTTGCTGAAGTTCCAAAAGTACTGGTGTCAGTAGTGTAACCGATGTTGGTCATGATGAATGCAGAAGGCAACTAGCATTGGCAGGGAGTCGACTGACATCTATCAGCACCAGGCAGACAGGGACCGACGTTGGTCACCTGTGTGTTCTAGAGCTGTTCATTGCATGAACAGTTAGTTTGTTAAACTGAGTGTTTGCATGTAAAGGCTATTTCAAGTCTTGAGCTACGTGTCTATTATTAGTAAACTAAGAGTCTAAGTTATTGTTTAAGTCTGGGATCTATTTATAGACCCATTGGCATGTATTGTAATTATGAGCTAAAAAGGAAGGAAAGGAAGATCCTTCCATTCTAAGATCATTGAGTTGCATGTTGTTGCAAGCTCATAGGAGATCTACATGTATAAGTATGGTTTATTGAATTACAGGTTACAGGTTCATGGGAGATCTACTTGAAGTACTTTAGAGTGCTTGGTGTACTGGCAGGGTTATTACTGACTGGTTAGAGAGGTGAACACCAATTCTATGTGTGAGTTGTGTGTTGGGACCATTTTTGGTAGGAGAGTGAACTTTTGAAGAAGAATTACTGTACACTTGAGGTGTGGGAAGCCTTTGGAAGGTGGGAGAAGAAGTGGCATATTCTTTATTGTATTCTTTTCTGTACGAGTATTAATACAAGATAATGTATTGTCTCTCATATTCTGTGCTATTGGTGAATTCTAGTTACTTGTACTTTTAGATAATTCTGCATGTTTAATTGCTTGTATTTGGTAATCATATTGTGCTCTTTTGGAGGAGCAAGATCCTAAAAAGTGTGTTCTAGAATAGGTGTGTTGTTCTTAGATTCCCCAACAACTGGTATCAGAGCTTTTAGGTTGGGATACTAACAAGTTGGATTAGATCTGGTTAGTGTGTGTTGATTACAGGTTACTCACAAGGGTTTTTGTTTGAGTGGGAGTAGAGCAATGGCAGAAGAAAGTAAGCTACAAATGGAGAAGTTTAATGGCAAGAACTATCAATTATGGAGGATGTAGATTGAAGATTATCTATATCAAAAAGATTTGTACTTACCATTGGGTGGGGTTGATTGCAAGCCCCAGGATATGAAGGATGAAGAATGGGAGGTTCTTGATCAGAAGGCTCTGGGATCTATAAGGTTGAGTCTTACATCGTCTGTGATTTCCAACTTATCACATGCTAAGATAATGGTAGAGTTGATGGAATCTTTGGCAAATTTATATGAAAAACCCTTGGCTTCGAATAAGGTATTTCTTATGAAGCAATTATTTAATTTGCAAATGTTGGAAGGTGGATCTGTTCATAGTCATCTTAGTGATTTCCATGGTTTGGTAAACTAGTTAAATTTAGTCAATATTGTTTTTGATGATGAAATTAAGGCTCTCTTAATCTTATGCTCATTACTTGAAAGTTGGGAGAGTTTAGTAATGGCAGTTAGTAATACTGTGTCTGCTTCAAAAATCTTAAAAATGGATGATATTATGGGTGTAATCTTGAATGAAGAGATTCACGGGAAAAGCACAGGTGAATCATCAGGAAATGATTTGAGTGTGGAAAGTAGGGGAAGGCAAAGAGAGAAGATAGAGCATGGGAGATCAAGGTCAAAGATAGGCAGGAGATCCAAGTCTAGGTATGGCAGAATAACCTGCTGGAAATGTGGAAAACAAGGGCACTTAAAGAGAGATTGTAGGTCGGTTGAAGATCAGCATGAAGGACATGAAGAAGCAGGTGATGTAGGTATTGTTGCACAGGATGCTCTAATATGTTCTTTGGATAAAGTAGAATCTTGGGTTTTAGATTCTGGTGCCTCTTTTCATGCATCCCCAAATAGGGAATTTTTTCATGAGTAGTCCAGGGAGACTTTGGAGAAATTTGTTTAGGGGATGGTAAGCCTTGTCAGATGGTTGGCAAAGGGAAAGTGAAGCTAAAATTGCAAATAGGTAACACATGGGTGTTGAAGGAGGTCATGCATGTCCCAAATCTGGAGCAGAATTTGATTTCTGTAAGAAGTGTGGGTGATGAGGGTTCCATAGTAACTCTCATAGTGGACTCTTGGAAGGTTACCAAGGGTGCACTTATTGTAGCAAGAGGTAAGAAAGTAGGTACACTTTATCTATCTACTTGTATTACTGATTCTCTTTCTGGGTTATCTACTTCAGCTATAGATTCAAAGATGTGGCTTAATAGGCTTGGTCACATGAATAAAAAGGAGATGCATGTTCTTGAGTCAAAGGGTATGCTTTCAGATTTGAAAGGCATGGATTGAGATTTCTATATGCAGAAAAAGAAGGTAACGTTTGTTGAGGAATCCAATGTTCGTGACAAGAACAGGAAAGCCTTGGTTTTCAAGGAGAAGGTGATGGATAGGTATCAGTCAAAGGGGCTAAATAATTCTAAGTAGAGCAAGGGTGATTTGGATAGGGTTTTGATCCAAAAAGAGCTTGCGGGTAAAATTCATTTCTCACAAGAAAAACATAGAGACCGACGTTGGCTAAAAAACTAGTGTCGACATCCGAACAGGGACTGATGTCAGCTATGTGCAGCCTAACATTGGTGACTCAAGGATAGATAAACACTGGCATCAGCCAGGGGGAACCAACGTCGGTGATGAGGTAGTCACATGGAACTGACATCGATCAGGTGTAGACTAAGATGTGACTGGCATCGATCACTGAGATAGATTTTGGGTGGATAGCAAGCTGTCAAGGAGTCTCAAGCGCCCATATGGAGGACTTAAAGGGTATGTAAGCCTCAAATTCATCATTTCCCTTCCTTAAAATACTTATTGCTCACTGATGGTAAATAACCAAGAAGTTGTTGAAGAAGCAAAGTAGGTAGATCTAGGAAATAGTGGGAGCTTGGCATGCATGAAGGATGTGATTCCTTGGAGAAGAACCAAATAGGAGTTTTTGGTGGAGTTGCCAGCTAGAAGTAAGCACTGAGAGATGAATGGATGTTCAGGATAAAGAAGAGTGAAAATGGACATGTGAAATAGAAGGCCAGGGTATATGGTCTTGAGTAAGCTACAGGGCAATGGAGGTTTGATCATTGTGTTTCTCTTTACCAGGTTGGATAATATTAGCTACATTATCCTATTACTATATGATATGCTTGTTACAAGGTTACATATATAGGGAGTTACTGAACTAAAGGTAAAGCTAGTTCAGAAGTATGTCATGAGGAATCTGGGAGCAGTAAGGTTCTTTGGCATGAGTGTGTTCTAGGGACATGGAAGGTCACATGTTGACTTTGTTTCAGGATGATTGTGTGAGACCGGTTAGCACGCCGATGGTTGGATAGTTCACAGAACAGTGTCTTGATTCACATAATGAGGTTAAGTGCATGGTATGCACTAAACCTAAGTTTTCCCAAGTAGTGGGAGTTGTCACAAGTTTGGAGCCAATCTAGGAAAGAAGCATTGGAGAGTAATTCAGTAGATTCTTAGAGGGACCAGCAGCAGGTGCACATGCTATGCAGGGTCAAGTTATTTCCTACATGGGTTTGTAGATGCGGATGTGACAGGTGATTTGGATGACAAGTGTTGCACCATAGGATTTGTGGTGGTTGGTCTTCAAGAGTGATCTTAAAGAGGGATACAAAGCCAAGGGAACAAACTAGATGATGTACAGGTATAGGTACAATTGCAGCTATTTATCTCCAAGTGGGAGATTGTTAGCTTGTGAATCTAAAAGCTTCAACTATGCAGACATGAGGGGGTTGCTAAAGTTCTAGAATTACCGGCATCGATAGTGTAACCGACATCAATCATGATGAATGCAGAAGGCAATCGGCATCGGTAGGGAGTCGGCCAACGTCGGTTAGCACCAGGTAGACAGGGACCGATGTTGGTCGCCTATGTGTTCCAGAACTATTCGTTGCATAAATAGTTAGTTTGTTAAACTAAGTGTTTGCATGTAAAGGCTATTTTGAGTCTTGATATGCATGTCTATTATTAGTAAACTAAGAGTCTAAGTTATTTTTTAAGTCTGGGATCTATTATAGACCCATTGGCATGTATTGTAATTATGAGCTAAAAAGGAAGGCAATGAAGATCCTTCCATTGTAAGATCATTGAGTTGCAGGTTGTTGCAAGCTCATAGGAGATCTACATGTGTAAGTATGGTCTATTGAATTGTAGGTTGCAGGTTCATGGGAGATCTACTTGAAGTACTTTAGAGTGCTTGGTGTACTAGCAGGGTTATTACTGACTGGTTGGAGAGGTGAACACTAATTCTATGTGTTAGTTATGTGTTGGGACCATTTTTGGTAGGAGAGTGAACTTTTGAAGAATAATTACTGTACACTTGAGGTGTGGGAAGCCTCTGGAAGGTGGGAGAAGAAGTGGCATCTTCTTTATTGTATTTTTTATGTACGAGTATTAATACAAGATAGTGTATTGTCTCTCATATTCTGTGTTATTTGTGAATTCTAGTTACTTGTACTTGTGGATAATTCCACATGTTTAATTGCTTGTATTTGGTAATCATATTGTGCTCTTTCTGAGGAGCAAGATCCTAACAAGTGTGTTCCAAAATAGGTGTGTTGTTCTTGGATTCCCCAACATTTCTAACCTTACGTGATCACTTAAATGAGATGTAACATGTTTATGGGGATAGATTAGATGTGTATAAGCTTATATATTGTAGATAAAACATAAGGAATACATTTTTGATCTAAAATTCACATTAGGCCTATGTAGAATGAGGAATCAAGATTGATAAGCTAGATTGAGATGCTCACATCTTCTCTGAGGTTGTGCATAGATATACAAAGAGTTTGGGGAGGTTGATAGGGGTCTTTAAAATTTATATTTTAATTTTTTTATAGTTCTAACATTCCATCTCTATGAACAAAGCTTAAGATAAAAAGGACTCAAAACCCTCACAAACCCTAGTTCTATACTTAATGAAAGAAATGCAGATGGAAATCTATCCAAACTAACCAAAATGGCTTCAAACATTCTTTAAGCCTACAAAGGACTCTCCACAAACACTTTCCATCTAATTTAGGCATTCCATATATATAAAAATAGGGTAAAAGGTTTCTTTATTTGACTATATTGTGACCATTTAACACTTCATAAAATCTCCTAAGTGTTCTTATAGGTGCCTTCATCTTAGCTAGTCATTACTAGCAAAGTGAGCAAGATGATGAGAAGTGTAAAAAATTTAAGTGGGAGATTATTTAAGGTGTACCTAAGAAAGTTAAGGCCATGTAGGGTCTTTAAAATTTTCATCCACTCCCTTTCATGGATTTTAATGGAAAACTAAAGCTAATTTTGAGGCCAAGTGTGAGGGGTGATTGAAAAAGAAGTTTTTTTGACTACATGTAGTCATGGCTCACTTTCAAAGGAATCCATACAACTAATAACTTATCCAATTAATGGATAAGTATGTATATAACTTCTCCTTCTTATTTAAATCATGATATCTATCCATAGTTAGTTTTAAAACATTTAAAAAAGAGTGAATGATAAAGATAGTTTTTTTTTGAAAAATGAGAACTCCTACACATATTTCATGAGTTTCATAGTCTGGAGAACCATATTTTCTATCATACCTTGCATGGTATATCTCATAATTTATTCTTATTCACATGTAACTCCTCCTCTCAGCATGACAAGTGTTCAAGTGATCTTTAGACTTCTCTTTTCCCACTTTTCTCTCAAATGCTATAAGTAGCTACCATCTTGTAATCAAATTCCACTCCATATATGGCAAAGCCTTGCTAGAATGATGTCATATTTTTCCTTTTAACATTAATTATGATCTAAATTTGAGTTCTTGAATAATTTTTTAAGTTTGAAAGTGATTTATGGTGATGTAAAGTGATAATTCTCTATCCTTTCTTCCCTTATCCATTCATGTTTATGCAAGATTTTCTATTATAACAAGTCATATGAAGTGTTTTCAAGTGCATGAGCCTATATTTTAAGTGTAAAATGACATTTAGTGTCTAAAAATATCCTATGGTTTACTTACCTTAAATATATCTCATGCATTTCACCTCCATATTGAAATACTCATGTTATAATCCATAGGACATGGAAGTTAGTTTGTGTGCCTTATTTCTTAGTATAGGAAAGTATGATGGTGATATAGAATATATATTGGTGTATCACCCCATTAAATTAGTTTTATTTGATGTAACTTATAAATATTTTCCCCATAATCAACTAGTTAAGTAGGTGTTATCATTTCAAGATATATTCAAGGAGTTAGACCTTAAATCTAGAGGCTCAATTCCATTATAGGTACAACCACATACATGGAAGTGATCCCATGTTGCCCAAATCTGGAAGAGTATTGAACACCCTCCTCTATGGTAAAATATTTGATGACAACAAACTATTTATTATATTTTTTCCCTTTATTCAAAGTATTTAATCACCATACTATTTCAAGAGCATTGACTGATTTATAGAAGAGAATTTAGCCTTCGCTTAAAAAAAGTGAACAAATAGTTATCATCTCAAAAAAATTCCATTTCTCATTATTGTAAAAAATATAAATAATTACCAAAATCTTGATATGTGACTATTTTTTTAATTCCTTAAATCATTTGGAATGTCAAACTGATCTCCTATTGTAGCCAATTTATCTGCATGCTTGTTGTTCTCTCTAAGTACTACTTGGATATCAAAAGTATCAAGATCCTCAAAGAGATCCCAAAATATATGTTTATAATACATTATAAAATAATTATTACATACATTCATCCCTCTCACTTGGTGAACCATAAGTTCACTATCACCAAAATCTTGTAAGAGGTTGATTCCCATATTCTTAGCCCATTATAAACCATGGACTACAAATTTATAATCTGCTACATTATTATAACATCCAAACTAAAAATTTATAGTAGATTAATACATTTTTTTAAGGGTGATATGAGCATCATAATAAACCCTATACCATGTTTTTTCCTTGAACCATAAAATTATAGTTTCCATAAACCATCCTTTGATTCATCTTCTTTGACTAGAGATGGAATTTGTAAACCATTCTCATGTATACAATAGACATCATGTCCTTATTATTTTATCATATTTTAAGTATCATGTTCATTTAGGTTATAATTCCATTCATAAATTAAAAAATAAATAACTCCTTCAAGAGGTGAGTTATCTTCTACTTCACTAGTTTGTTCTACCTCATATGAGATGACACAATTATCATTCACAACACTAGGCATGTATGGTTCCAAATAAAATTGTGTAATAGGTTCAGAGTGAATTGTAACCTTGGATACATACCTTTTTTTTAAAATTATATAATTCCAATAATATAAAATATAACCACCTATATTTGATGTGAAGTCTTGTGATAAACCCATGGAAAAATATGGAGGAAGGTCCAGCACCACTACATCCTATTGAATGGTAACAATTGGGCATGCATGTAATGTTAGTTTTAGGTTATTTATCATTTCTAATATCTTATTTGGAGATCCATAAAGTTTCAAGAAACCTTTAGCTTTTGGATCATACACCAAACCCAACTTATCTACAATCTACTTAGACATCATTGTACTAGTTATTCCACTATCAAACATACAATTGTGAATTAAAGTGTTTCCAATAATTAAGGAAAGATATAAAGGAGGAATATTACTTAGTTTTACCTTATATTTTTTCACTTTTACTTCTTTATTTACCTATTTTTATTTTTTTTCATTTGATAATCTAAATTCACCAAAACCACACTTTCCTTATCTATTGGTTTTGTAGACAAACTAAGGGTTTAAATCTCTTGAATAATGATACCCTTTTATCTTGGGATTTACAAAGAATCCCAAATAATTATGATCATTTTTTCATTCTTCATGTGGTCAAATATAATGAAAGGATATCCACCCATCTTTGGCTTCACCCTTGGAGCAGCTAGATAATCTTGTACTTGAGGTACTTGGTGATTTTCATTTGATTGCACATTTTAATTTTCACAAGGTGAAGGGATAACAAGATGGTCATTAATACCTTTATAAATAATAGTATTAATGTTTGTAACATGAACCACCACTTGAGTCTCATAAATAACCCTTTTCTTGGCTCTTGTGATAGCTGGAACCACATTGTTTGAGGTACTAGATTCACAAACTTAGTTCAAAGCCACATGATCATAAAATTTATAGTTTAAAAAGGTTACATTATACTACCCTTTTCCATGATAAACTTTTCATTTTTATACCATATCCTCATTGTGTTGACTTCCTTTAAGAGAATAATTTTCTTGGGTCATTTGAAGAACTGTCATAGTTTCAGCTACCAAAGCTTGATTATACATATCATATAAAATAAGAGTGATACCAAATTGATTCTTACATCAAGTTATTTTGTGTTGGTATAGGTAAATTGTTCTTATATTTATAAGGAGCATTAGGATCAACTACAACATAAGTCTTAGCTTGTGTAATAGTTCCTTGAGCATGGTATGAAAGTATGTTATCTTTGAATCCTTGGTTATGATGTCTTTGCTCTCTAAATCAATGATATGTGGGATAATTAGGTACTTGATATGGATTATTGGGTTGATATTTTTGAATTTTTAGTTGGACTACATTACCAAAGGATTGCAACATACCCTATAGTTCACCAAGCTCACTAGATTTACTAGGAGGGCCTATAATTTGAGATTGATGAGCTAGAATTAGAGTCATTGATGGAGATTGAAGGGTTATAATAGGCTGTGTTTCTATAAAAATGAGAATTAGAAGCTTAGGTGCAAGATTTTTAGCATTAATTAAGCTATTTTTTACTCTAATGGAAACTTGATAGGCATTTGGAAGTGTATTACCACCCATAGACTAAATCATGATAGAGATATCAGAATTTAAATCTCTTAATAAATATAATAAGTACTATTCATGAGATTGACCTATCATGAGAGGTATCCTAATCCATGTCTTCTAAAACCTAAGGTTGAAATAAATCGTGAACTCATGGGGTTCCCTCTTGATGGTAGTGAGCCAATCAACAAAGGATACATGATCTGATTTATCCTCAAACTACCTAAAAAAATTTTCACCTAAGTCATCCCAAGATTGAAAAAAGTTCAAAGGTTTCTATACCATTGAAATGTCTTTCCCTTGAAGGATGTAGAAAGCAAATAGATAACAATGTTCTCTTGGATAACATTATGAATAGAATATAGGTTGGCTACATCCTTAATATTTTCAATAGGTGTGTTTTGATCTTATATTAATAAATAAGGTATGATTATAAGAGGTGATACTAAGATATCATCATACTAAGCTAGATTTAGAGGTCTTCCTGTACTGAAAGATATAAACACCTAGTTCCTAAGGGGTAACTATGTTGAAGTTGGGATTGAATTATCTTGCATAATAGGTTGATTTTGGGATTGAAAAAATATCCTAAAATAAAGATTTTTTTCTTATTAACCTTACTCTTTTATTGGAATGTGAAGGTAACTCAATAAATTTTAAAAGAATACCTTTGTTTGGAGACTTTGTAGTGATCTTTGGTATGAAACTGATGCTTGTCTAATGATACAAAGTATACAACTCAAATATTTTCTGAGTTTAAGAATGATTAATATTATATACTATTTCAAATTAATTTCTATAACTTCAAACTTTAGCTATTACAAGGAATACAGGTCCCACCGGGCATGCCAAAAACTATTGTCAATCAGGAGTGTAACACTTATGAGAGGATGTGCCTCTTCCCACTCCTACTAAAACAATGGAATATATCTAAATTATGAGTGACCTTGAGTCAAATAGAATCTCTAGATAGAGGTATGGTTCCCTTGATGCACTCTTTTAATTTGAGTCTAATCTTATTGAATACTAATTTCATGACTAAGGGAAGGGTGAAGTGATAGTGCTAGTACTAAAACTGACATGAAAAATTGAAAGAGAGGTGATACACCAATGTTTATTATCATTTATGTTTGTAACTAACACTCTTAGAAATAAAATTAGCCTACACACATTCACTTCAATTCAGGTCTATGTATTCTAAAATGGTTTTTCACATAAGGGTCTTAACAATGCTTACTCCTAGCATATAAGGAATGAAGGTTTATTGAATTCACATCCAAATTTGGACTGAGATTTAATGTAGACATTTAATATTATCCTTGGAAACTCACATATGTTATATAAGTGTACAAAATCTAGACATTAATATAGGAAATATACTAAGTCACTAGGTTATGTCAATGGAAATCATACATGTAATTCACACAACAACCTAAAAATGCAAGAATCCAAATTATTATTACTTCAAAAGGTGAAATACAAAAAATTTATGTCCTTTAAACAAATCTAAAGCATAATGTGATTCTTAACTCATAGAAAATAAGATAAAATAGATTAAAGAGTAGGAGAGGGGAGATAAATCAACCCCAAAATGGGACCGACTTACTTGCCATCACATCCTTCAATCCCTACATAGTAACTCCTAAATTTCCTCTCTATTTCATTTTAAAAATGACATATAATATATAGTTAGACTTATTTGTAAGTCTTTAAGAAGTCATGGGAATTAATTCTTGGATTTTAACCCATACATTTTCCTATATCCTTGCTTGCATGCACATATATCCTTGGTTACATGTTTTCCTTGATGAATAATTCTTATCAATGAAAATAGGTCTTTAAATACTAATAAATTATTTAATTGAATCCTTCTCTTTAATAATTTATGATGTCTCTCTACTTTGTTTGGGCTGTTATAAGGTTCTTGAATCTTCTTTGACTTTTTCCACTTGACTTGTTAAAAGAGAAAGGGGTCTCCATAGGATTATTGAAGATTTATTAAACCATTTAAATTACTATTTAAACTAACTCTTAACTTATTGCTCTCTATTCTAATCCAGACATTTCCCATCCTTCTGCCATATGGGGGGTAGTCTAGGGGACTAAACATGTTTTAGAAGAAGGAAGTTCCTGGAAAGTTGGCAATGGAAAAAAGGTGAAATTTTGGGAAGATATTTGGTTAAAAGGAAAACCTTTGCAAGATGAAATCCAAGATAAAGATGTTATAGACCATTGCAAGCAAAGAGTGGGAATAATGGTTAACCAATACTTGCAGAACAACTCCTGGGTGAACCTCACTGACTATGATCAAGATTTCAAGGATATTCAACTATCCCTAAATGCTATATCTCTATACCCTAATCTTAAAGATAAGATTGTTTGGCATAATGAGCCAAGCAGACAGTTTAAAGTTTCTTCCATTTTCACTTGAAAGGGAAATGGCAACAAACCGCTGTGGACGAAGGCCTGAATCAAGGGGCTCATCCCTAAAATCAAAATCTTTTTCTGGACCCTTCTCCAAAACAAAATCTTAACTTTGGACAATTTACAGAAAAGAGGAATATATATTGTGAACAGGTGTATTCTTTGTAAGAAGGGCCTTGAAGATAGAGATCATTTGTTCGTAAACTGTTCTTTTACATAGCTAGTCTGGAAAGAGATCCTCAATCTATGGGGCATCACATGGATCCATCATAAAAATGTGGAATTATCTCTTAAAAGCTGGTACTGCCCCTCCAAGAATTCTGAAGTAAATTTTTTATGGAAACTTACTCTTCCCCATATTTGGTGGGGAATATGGAAGGAAAGAAATAACTAAATTTTTAGAAATAAAGAACTCCCTGGATGGGTGGTAAGATAGAACATCATTAGAGCTATTGAGGAGAATTTTTTATCACAAAAGAATCCAAGCTCAACTCTCCATGTGGATAATCCCTTAAGTATGGAAAATTCTAAAGGTAAACCTGATAATCCCAGATTAGGAGTTACATGGAATGTTCCCCCTCAAGGGTGGATTAAAGGAAACTTTGATGGAGCTGCTAAAGGGAATCTGGGGAATGCAGGTTGTGGTGGAGTCTTGAGAAACCATACGGGAAAGGTTATTGATGCTATTGCAATCCCCATCAGTAAATCGAATTGTCACATTGCCAAAGCTACTGCTTCCCTTCAGACCATCAAAATAGTTATGGATTCGGGATATCCCAAATTGTGGCTAGAAGGGGACTCATTGAACATCATAAATATTCTTAACAATAAAAATACTATGTCTTGGACTATAGAGGCTATGGTAATGGAGATGAAAACCTTAATAAAAAAATTTGATAAAGTGACTATAACCCACACCTATCGTGAAGCCAATGGAGTTGCAGATTGGTTAGCAAACTGTGTAGTCCAGACAAGACAAAAAGTGAGGTGGCAAGAAACATTAGAAAAGAATGTGGAACTGAGGGCGCTCATTCTTCATGATGCAACTCATGCAAAGGAGGGAAAGATTAGATTGTAATATAAATATAATGAGTATGAGGAGTGGCTTCACGGGGAAAGGTCTACAATCATTAAAGAGGAAGGCTCTTGAGAGTGAGAAGTGGATCCTAAACGTGCCTAAACAAAGCTGACTTTCAAATCAAATTGACAGCAGGTGGGATCATTGTAAAGTTCATAGCGACTGGGTTTCAAAGGAGATGAGTATGGCTCATGAAAGGAAGGGAGAACCAAGGAAGCAGGAACCCAAAAACTGTGACAAATGGAGAGAAACAAGATGTCTAGAGAATTTTGTAGAAAGGAAAAGTCATGAACTATATGGAAAGGCTACATGGGTCAAAACCGCATATCACTATAGCTTTTTTCAAAAATTGGATTGATGAAAGGGTCACTTTGCATGGTATCACAGTGAACCTAACTGAGGATTTTATAGCAGAGGTTACAGGGCTGCCTATGGATGGACTTAAATTCTCCAAGCAAACAAGCATTTCGAACGAGGCCTTTTGTAAATTCCCCAAGATGGATGTGGAAGAGTAGAAGCTGGTCAAGAATGGGGATTTCTATGAATTGGAATAGATTAAGGGGATATGGAGGGATGTCTTATGCTGTATAAGGGAGTATTTCATCCTAGATGGAAGAAGCAAGAGAGTGCATAAATTCCACTTTGTTTTCCTTAATCATTTCAGACACAAGGTAAGAATGTCTTTTCCCTTTTACCTATGCTTCTCTTTGGTCCAAAGTTTATTTACTCACAGGAAGAAGGAAACACGTCCTATCCTGCATGAAGGCCTAATTCTATTAATTGAAGGCTACTACAAGAATAAAGCTATGGTTAAGAACCCTAACCAGGGGAAAAATAAGGAGTCTGGGAGCAAAAAGAGTGAAATTGTAAAAGGGAAAGACAAAATCAAGTTCCCCAGTGCCAAAAATCAGAATGTAGAAGAAGATACAGAGTGGGAGAGAATTGATAAACCTAGGGAGGAAAATTTGGAGGAAGAAGAAGGTACTGAAAGCTGGAACACAAATTCAAATGAGGATGAAGAATGTCAAGAGAAGAATGAGAAAGAAGGAGTCAGCAAAGAGGAGGAATCTAAAAATAGTAAATAACAAACTGAGGAAAATTAGAAAGTGTTGGAGGAAGATATTGTCTAGGATGGCCCTATTGAGGACCCTATTTCAAGAAACGAAAGGAAAAATACAGTTTAGGATGACAATCAAGAAATGGACATGGAAATTCAAACTAGAACAAAAGAACAGTATCAAAGGGGCTGAGAGGATCACTTTAAAGAAGGCAAGAACAGTCCCAATAATAATTCTGAGGTATGGAGAGAGAAAAGGCAGAACGATGGAATGCACACACCTATGAGTTGGGTTAATTGCAAAGCAGAGGCTTCTCTCCAACTTGATTCTTGGATGTGTAAGGAGATTAAGGATCTCAAAAGGAAAGTGGAAATTATGGAAGATAACCAGAAAGCTACATGGAACAAAATTAACATGGAAAAATAGATAAGAGATATCCCAGTCAAGCTCAAAGATTACGAGAATAACCTTCAGGAACTCATTAGGGAGAACAGAACGAAAATGGAGGAAGTAACATCCAACATTTGTGCTGCAGCTACCAATATTGGAAAAAGAGCTAGCGAGGAGACCAAATCTTTAGAGGGGCCTAGCAAAAGGACGAGACAAAGCTCAAGAAAGAAGGCTACACAAGAGGGAGCCAAGTTGGCGGCAACTACCACTCAGGATACTGTTGTGAAAGGTAAAGAAACTGTGAAAATGATTTTAGAACTGGAAGAATAGTCTGGTTCTTCTTGTTGGTTATGTTTTTTGGTCCTATTCTCTAGTTTCTTTTTTAATCTTCTATCTATGGTGTAGCCAGATCTATGTTAAATCTGGGTTTTGACCAGTGGTCTCTCTGGTGGTTTCAGGTCCATATAAAACCTATTTTTGCTACTTCTCTGTAGTAGTTTTTAGGTTCTACCTGTGGGCGTTGAAGCTTTATCTTTCTTTCCTTGTACTTGGGTTTTGGGATCCCATCAAAACCTGTTTTTACCTTTATCTAAAACTTATTTATCTCTAAGTGGTGTATAAATCAAGATATCACCTTGACAAAGCTTGTTGAAGAGATTTTATGCATTGATTTGGTTGATTGACTATTTGAACTACTCCTTCTCTAACATGGTGCAGAATATCAAAACATACTTTTGATTCTAATAAAATAATACATCTCTATGGATTATCTCTCTTTACCTATCATACTTTAAGAAACTCACTTGAATCCATCAAACACTACCAAAGATATCATTTTCCACCCAAAGCATGCATTTTCTCCCAATTCCTTGTAACTCTAAAATCATGTAAAATTCCTTGTTTGGAAGGATGTAGGGATGATCTTAGGAAATTTAGGGTATTTTTTAGTACTAAATATTTCCTTACAACTCCATTCCAATTTTCATGACTTGAAACCAAGTGGAAGTGTGTTTTTTCTTTTGTTTTCTCTCTCTAATTAGGTCTCTTTTAAGCTTATAGGCCTAAAAATCTAATATTTTTTTCCAAAAGCCTCTTAACATGTGAAAAATATAAAAAAACATTTGATCCAATTTTAAAATCCTTTAACCATGCTCCATGTCAAATTTTAATGTTTGGAACCTTGTGTAGTTGGGTAAACCATGAAATGACCATTGGCAAGATCATTCCTCAATGGTACCTCCAAATTGCCTTTCAAGTACATGTTTGAATGTATAACTATAGGGGTATATTAATGAATTTTTATATTAAGGGTGTTTAATACAACCAATATAATGGTTATTTTGTGTTTAGCTTCTCAAAACACCTAAATTCTACCTCAAAACCTTGAAAAACACATCTAGTACAATTTGTACATTTGTAGGTACAATAAATTTCATGATTAGGAACTTCATGGATTATATAATGTTTTTTGATATGTTAAAAGGTCAAAACTATTAATTTTATGGAAATTTTCACCTTATCTCTCCAATCGATCTCTTTGAATGGTTTAGATAGCCTGTTAGTGGCTCAACTTATTAACAATTGTTCATAAAGGTTAGGGACATTCATGAACTTATTCAACAATATTTTGAAATGGTATAGGGTTACATATAAACCCCCAAATACAATCCCCCACCATGAAATTTTTCATTTAATATTTTAGTAAACATTTGTGAGTCTATAGCTAGGAAGAATGTATCTATGACATTTAAAGGAGAAACTAAATTGGAAATGGAAGTTTGAAGTTTGGTTATAAGCTATAAAACCATAGATAGGTATAAAAAATCCTTATTAACCTTATATAATGATATTAATAATCATTTATACCCTCAATATCCTTTGTAACATCTTTGACTAAGGCTTAGGGTCTGTGAGCAAAGCCATTTTCTTAACCCTAACTACTACATTTGGTCCTTTTCACTCTAACTAAAACCTCCTCAGAGCCTTATCAAACTTATGAGTATGTATCTCACTCCATAAAACCCCTATAAAACATTTATTATCTTTTATAAATCCATTTGACCCTTTAGAAACTATGCTCAATCAACCCTCAGGGTACACAAACTAGCTATACATGTCTTTCTTGGTTTCTTGGCCTTTAATGGAGAAGGTTAATAGTATGAAGGATTTGAATAGGTATTTAAATTATTATTAAATTTTTTACACTTCAACATATTTATCTTAGTAATCTTTATTGATGTATATGGTACATAGGCTTGACATTATTGAGTGTGTTTACTCTTTTTCCCACTTTTAAAGGTTTAAGATGAGCTTGTAGTACTTATATGATCTTGTCTACAATTTTTTCAAACACTTGAAGCTTAAAAAATTCAACTCTCCTTTCAAAACATGTAGGATTATATCATTCTTATACACAAACATCATCTCCAACTTGCTAGAAACATGCCTGACTGTGTGACTATAGTTATCAAATCACTTGATCTCTTTCGATCCTCTTTAGGTCTCCTTGAACATACATGAATTCATAAAATCATCTAATCACTTGATCTCTCACCTTTATGTACACATTAATTATCATGTTTTTAATAGGCCTAATTATGTCATCACCATTCATGGTTTGGTCATAGGTGATTAACTGAGAATTCTTGCATGTTAGGATTTTAAACTTATCCTTACTTAACTAGGTTATTAGATATTTGAAGTTTTAAACTAATTGGAATCCATTTAGCATTAAAACCTACCCCTTTAAAACATTTTTATCCATTCCTTCATATAAGTCATGTATATATGACACATTGCTCTGCATATAGTTCTTAGGTCCTTATTTATCCAATTCATCAAATGAGAGTGTTATGAAGTTTAAATTACAATTGATTAGGTCACTTTCAAATTTATTCTCCAATTTACCTTACACATATATCTTAAAACCCCTTTTTATGCTAACTCAAGGCTAGATACTATTCAATTTTGCCAATTCTACCTGTAGGTGGTAATTAAAATTCTCTATCATTAGGTCCTTAAACTTGAATTCACTAGTATTATACCTAACAATAGTATTGGAAATAATAATTTAGTCATTAATTCCCTATTTTTATACATATTTTAAAAATATTTCTCATGAAATGCATGACCTATAAGTCTATATTTCATCATATTCTAGGCCCTGAATGAGTATGTGGAGACCTCCTTTACCTTAGATAATATTTGCATTGTATCCTTGACTAGTGATAGGCACTCATTTCATTATTTATTCTCTCCCCATACCTTTTTATCAAAATAATGATTCAGTACCAAACTATTATATTGGATTACTTTGTTCACAACCTAGTTGTAAATGATTATTTGGACCTTTTTTCCTCTGTACGAACATTGGAAAGTATGATGAGTTTGACCAAATGAAAAATGTGTATATTAATACTTAAATTAATCATACATCACTATGAACTTAATATGAAAATCTTTATTAAAATGAAATAAAAAAATGACCTTTACCTTTAACACTACTAAACAACCTTAATTACCTTGCAAAACCCTCTCTAAAAGCCATAAAATGATCCAAAATGCAACATAGATGGGTTATGATGTTAGCCAAGAATATCACCAACCTATTTAATCATTTGTAAAGAATGAAATTAACTTTAAACATGATATGATTCCTATAAATACACCTTATACTCCTTTAATTACTTGAAATAACTTTAAACATGTCATGAAATGACTAGACATGAACATAGTTATGATGAATAAAACCTTAAATCTATAAAATATACTTTAAAGTATTTTAATAAAGGTTTAAAATGATAATTACAAGGACATTACAAGACCAACACAATGACTAATAGGTTAAAACAACATGAAAATCAAATTTTTAGAATATAGGGGTGACAATTTGACTTGGGAGGTCAAATCTATCAACAGACAACACTCATTGATAAAGGGGTCTTTTGGGTAACTCAAAACCATGTTCCCACTGACCCATTTTTCCCACATTCGCTATAAAGATGAAAAACTAAGGTTTTGATCATTTTATAAGGAGTGATATTCCATGACCCAAAACTGACTGCATGATAATAAAGGTCATGATGAACCAAGAAGTATCTAGGTGGTCACATCTAGTTTTAGTAGTTATTATATACTAGACACTTGTGTGAGATATAGACACTAGAGTTGATGTAACTATCTTAGACTAATGCAAGTGTCCATGGCTATAAAGGCACTTAATCTAGAATTTGGTGACTATTCCAAAATAATCTTCTAATCCGCTTCTTGCCTATTCTAGATCTAGATCTGTATTAACATAAAAACTAGGTAAGTATCTTATTTTCATTATCATTTCAATATCTAGCATAAATTTGGTTTCCATTTTTAACATATCTTAGCATAATAAATTTATTATATGTTCTATTTGAATTTTTTAATTAATTATCCTGTTACATATATGTTTATCACCCTTGTGCATATTCATTTATATCTTTTTAACCATATATATCCTAATAAGATCCACATCCAATTTAGGGTTGAAAAAAAACCTTTCATCTCCAACCACTATTCTAAGGATTTGTTCCATGGATGGGAGAGAATAATGGTTCTTGAAATACGCTCTATCTAGTCTCTAAAATTTAAACATAGTTTAATCTCTCCATTCTTCTTCATAACTAGAACTAGATTAGCCACCCAAGAGGAATATTTGATTGGGAAAATGATGTTTACCTTTATGATATTGACTAGTTTTTTCTTCATTAAGGGTTTAATCTGGTGATTTATTGGCCTTTGTTTTTACTAATGAGATTCTTACTGAGATCCAACTCAATAGTATGTTGAGCTAGGCCTAGGTCAAAACCTCTAAGATCCCCATAACTCCATGAAAATAAATAATCATACTCTCTAAAAATTTCAATAAAAGTTTTTTTTTTTACTTAGTACATACCTTTCTAATCTTCAAGATCTTATCATTTGAGATGGCTATTTATTCATAGTTTTATTCTTTGATAGTCATTATTGAGACAATCATTAGAGTTAAATATGCTATCCAAGGTGACCAATATATTTGTACACTTTTTAGTATCTATCTATATGATATGGAATTCATACTTATCTTGTAACTTTTATTTATTTATATCAAAAAAATATTCATCTTCTTATATAAAAATGACAATTCACTTATTACTATCAACCACTTGTGAACTGGTTACATTATCTAGAAATTCTAGTCCAACTACATGTGTAGCATGTAGATAAAAGTTTTATTTGATGTGTTAAATAAAATTATATATAAAACCAACTATTTTAATCCTATCAACAAATTTATTTTTTACTCATGGCACCACCTATATGTTGAAAGCATCAATGTCTTTAAATAGTTCTCACACTCCATGTTATAATTTAGGATTTTATCAAGTTGTTATTTGATATAGTTTAAGATATAAAATTATGTATGATGATTTCACTATCTCTAAACACATTTAATACTTGTATTCCCCTCTTTTGTGCTAATTAAATACCTTATATTAATGCTTCATATTCAACTACATTATTGCTATAGTTGAATTAATTCCTAAATGTAAATAAGTATCTCTCTTTATTAGGAGAGACCATCATGATAACAACACCAAAACCAAAACCATTATTTCTTATTTATTACTCAAAATAAATCTATCATAATCCTTTAAGGTTTTCTTATGGCTTCATGAAGTTGGGCATAACAACATTTTCATCATTTATGCAATAATTACCCAACCCTCTTTCTTACATATGGTCATATTGATTAAAAGCATAGCATTCCTTTGCTTGATCATCATGAAAAATGTATGTAACTTTTTATAAGGATGTATTATCCACATGAATAACACCATATTCTTATTAGTCATGCATGGTATAATTCATGCTAATAGGACTAGGAATATATGGTTCAATATAATATTTGGGGATAAGTTTAGCTTTGATAGTTGTGCTTGTCCCATATTTAGTCCTAAGAAGCATATATGACCCATATGAAGCCAAAAGTCTTCCCATTTTTTAGTAAATTCTATAAAAAGGCATATGTAAAAATACGGACAAAGATTAATAACTGAAATGTATTTCAATATGGAAAGACATGGACATGCATTAAGGGTAAGGTTTAGATTTCTAATAATTCTTATTGTATTAAAAATAGTTCCATCTAGTTGGACAACACCCTTAGTGATTCATGTGTACTCTATGCCTAAAAAATCAGCAATTTTCTTGGGCATAATAGAACTACTAGCTATAGAATCTATCACGCTATTATGTACATAATGCTTACTAATGATTAGGAAGATGTAGAAAGGAGGTGGTTTCATAGTATTACTTGTTTCTCATTTCTTTGGTCAGCATAAACTTATAGAAGTAGATGATGCAAAATTTTATGGTTAATTTGTGTGATATAAATGATTTAAATCCTCTTGCAACAAACATATTTTTGATGTAATTGAGAGTGCTTCCCATATAGTAATATTCGGATTGGTTCTTTTCACTCTAGTATACTAAAATGAATATGATGAAGCTTCGAATAAAACATGGTTAAAACATATTATTTTTATATTTGACTAATTAGAGGTTGAGTTTTAGATTAATTATCCCTCCTAATATCCCAGTTTTATTGTTTTTCAAAATATTTATTAGTTGTACCTTTTTTATAGCCTCTTACAATGTTTGAGAAGTAGATTCTTGACCAACCATGGAAGATGGCTCTCTTTCCATAGATCTATTTTTATACCTAATATTGTATGAAACTATATTTCTCCTTTATTTACTACTTCATTCTAATTTACACCATAAAAATAACTTTTTTCCAATTCAATAGAGTAGATTCACTTGTCACCTATGTTGGGACTTATTCCCCTTTGGGAG
This sequence comes from Torreya grandis, assembly GCA_037957365.1. Taxonomy (NCBI): domain Eukaryota; kingdom Viridiplantae; phylum Streptophyta; class Pinopsida; order Cupressales; family Taxaceae; genus Torreya; species Torreya grandis. Next base: position 2,900,629 of record JARHVA010001524.1, on the reverse strand, counting down.
TTGATTCTACTTGTTGTTATTAAATTAATGATATGATTTGAAACATTATAGCTTAGATAATAACCCCATTTAGAAAAGAATTTTTTTTATGGGGCTAATTAAAAGGGTAACACCATTCATAATATTAGACTGAGCTATTTTGAATAGGAACAATGGCCTTAGAAAAACTTGTAATAGCTAGATTTTGGGTGTTCAAGGGCCGAATATAACTTATTTATCCTTGTCTTTGGGCATTACCTTCATAAGATTTCCTATTGAGATGATATTCTTGATTAAAAGGCTAATAAGTTATATTATTTTGGGCTTGATACCTTTTAGAATCCACAAAATCATTTCTAAAATTTTAAAACAAGGTTTTGACTTAATGTAATTCATTAAAAGGGGTAATAGGTGGAGTTGGTTGGCTTATTACTTTGGGGAGAGGTGCAAAAGTGGATTGATTATGTGGATGCTCATGAAAAAGAGGCATTGGGGGTCTAGGATCTATTTTCCTAACTTGTATTAGGAAATTTTCATATCTTATAGATACTTTATAGACATCAGGTAAAATGGCTCCATCTATGGATTTAATCATAATAGTCACATAAATATTCAAGGATCTCAAATAATATATAAATACAGTGATTGTAGAAGGCTTAAATAAAGGTGGAATCCTATCCCAAGTCTTCTTGAACCTATAATTGAAGTCTACCATGAGATCACGAGGATTCTTTTAATAGTGGTAATTTCTTGAATTAAGGATAAATGATCACTTTTAACCTCAACATATTTTCAAATATTTTCTCATAATTTATCCCAATTATGTATAGAATCAGGGTGTATCCCCTATACCATTAAATTTTTTATATTTTAAGGGAAGTGGAAATGAGCCTCAAATCTTATTTAACCCTAAAATGAATCTAGATTGGGATTATCGGATAAAGGATAAGAGATAGATTAAATTAAAATGGTGATAAACTATCTCTATAGCAAGCCAATTAGATGTTGAACTAAGATAAACATATACTAAATTTTTTATGTGGAAATAAGCTAAAAATAGTAAGTAACTATGCTAGATATGCAAACAAAGAGATAAATTACTTATCTAGTTTTGATGCTAATGTAGCTATAGATTTAAAACAATAAAAAAGTAGACTAGAATATGATTCTAAAATATTCATTAGATACTAGATTGAGTTCTTTAAGAGATATAGATAATAAAGTAAACCTTGGATGGTTATGTTGATGTTATTATTTCAAATTGACACAATTGTCCTAAATAAAATACATATTGATAAAGGATGTGACAACTTGGATGATGTTTGGTTTGAATTCACCTTCACTCTAGTACATTTAGATATGGGCCATGTACTATCACTACTCATGAAATTATAAAACCCTAGTTATTCATCTTCATGGTGACCTTGGGGGAAAATGTGTTAGTGGTAACATGGTTTTGGGCTGACCCTAAATACCCCTATGTCAATGAGCATTGCCTATATATTCAATACTCCAAATAGAGCCTTAGGATAATGTAGTTATCCCATATGTACCGGCTTATGTGTGAATCATATGGTATGTGAAAAGAAAGTAAAATAATGAACTAACTTATAATATGGAAAATAAAGCTCTTGGGCTACTCATTTAGTACCTTAAACCTATGTATGTGTTATCCATATGACTGATATAAGCATAGGATAAAATATTCAAGTTATATTTTATTGAGTGATTTTGATAGGTTGCCTTGGTCTGTGATAGATCTTGTAGGTGAATAATGAATGATAGTTGATCTTGTATTGATATCAATCCCTTTAGAGAAGTAACTCACATTAAAACACATAGGTTGACCATTAGGATACATTTCACTTGTAAATTAGATAAATTTAGGGCATTGGAAACTTGTAGTAAAACATGACACTTACATTAATACACATGTTTGTCCTAGAATATGGTGTCAAGGGAATAATAAATTAGGTATAGGATTATAACTTGTAGAGGTGTAAGTTAACCATGTTTTAATCATTATGGATAAGATAGAAGGTTTGGGCTTCATCAACATAAGACTGGTTTGACCAAGAGATAAACCAAAGGGCACAATATATAACAAATGTGAGAGTTTAGAAAGTGAGAAAGGTTTAAAACTAAGAGTAATAATGAAATTATGAGTTTTTCATGTGTACAATAATAAGGTTTATCTAATTCATAAAATAGAATCTATATCTTACCTTTAATAAATTGATGGAATTTATAGTTTAAAATAAATGAATGCATACTTTGGTGTGTATAATACACTTTGTCTTTGCTTGAGTCCAACTTGAGTGCTTTACTGGTGATTGACCTACAACCAAGAGCATGTTATAGTACATATTCAAATCATATAATATGAAATTCAAATTATTTGAATTATTTAAATTGAATGATGAAGGTTTAGGATTAAACCTATGTATCAATACAACTGCTTGCCTATTACAAAGTTTATTTGAAAATATATATCATTCTAAGTCTCTAAAATTGAGATTAGGATAAATTTATATAAATATATAAAGTGAATATATCTAATAATAAATATATATTGGAATTCACATGACTCCAACCTTGGAGAGAGAGGTGAGTTACCACCTAATAATTGAGATTAACTCAACTATGTAACCCAATGACACTTATAACATGGTGATCATGAGTGAACAAATTCAACTCATACTATCAAAATGTTAAGGTTAGATGATATAATCAATTCTAACCTAAAAATTAGGCAATATTGAGTGATTTAATCACCTCAACCATACCAAAAGTGAAGAAAACTAACTACTACAATAGATTATCTCAATACAATTTGTAAAAGTACATATCTATGGGCGATGATAATCCCTGAGAGTGTTTTGACATCTAAAACTAATTATTATTTTGTAATATTAGGTGAAAATTTCATATCATATTCACCTTATATATTTCTCATGATAAAACTATATATAATAATACTACCAAAGTATACAATTCTACTATAATTATGAGGCTACATTATATAACTATGTGCTTTGGCCAATTAAAAAATTGTGCAAGTGTGGAGAACATGTTTCCAAATAATTATCCCATTATATATGGAGAAAAATAAAAATTTAAATAAGTATTAATGTGGAGGATGTATTTCCAAAACATATCCCCACTATAATATGGAGATATTGAATACTTAACATGTGTGGAGAATGTCCTTCCAAAACATGAGCCCACTAAATTTAAGAACTATGAATGTGTGTAAGCCATGCCTATATGACATGACCCCATTCATATACCCAAATTTTAGGTGAGATAATAATAAAATATGGTGTTTACCTCACCTCAAAAGATAAGAAAACTGAGTAATCTATGAATGGAACCATGTAGCATATAGAATATAACACTGAAGCACAAAAATAATGTGATCATGTGAAGGATTAAGATTCATGATAAGCATTATGTCAATGTCTATATCATAATAGTACAAGGTTAATAATAAAATAAATAACACACATAAGAATACTCAAAAGTAATTCAAAATGTCAAATAAATCATATATAGGCATGGAGGCCATAAACAATAGAGCATATTCAAATGCTCAAACAAGTAATATAATAGTAAGGAAAGACACTCAAGTAAGTACATAAAGGAATAATAAGAAACTAGCATAAACATATCATAGTAGCCCATGTATCAAATTTGTTAGAAAAAAGTGTCAATTGAATTATATATCAAGTACCCTGTGAAATATATAATCATGGAAAAAGGCATGTGTAAGTACATATAAACTCAAACATGATAAGAAAATGTGATCCTTGAACCATATAACCTATGAGTATCATGATCAAATAAATTGGATGCCCCCAATGTCTATATGCATGTATCATACTCACATAGAATTATGAAGTACATGTATATGTAAACGTAACTGATATATCATCCATCAACATGGAACTAACACATAAATTCCTAAGAGCCAACATAATATGTTTATCCTAAAAATATTTTTAGATGTTTAAATTTTTTTTAAATTTTTTGGTTTATAATTTTTTATTTGTGGAATATGTGAAGATGTCTAATCAAGGAAGTCCTCATCAGCAAAAGGTGTATAACCACCAAAAAAAAATTTGAATCTTTTTTATATCAATTTACTATCACATTTTTAATTTTTATGTTGATTGGTTTACCTAAAATCAATTGTGTAGGAAAATAATCATACCCATCATGTTATATGTAAATCTCTATACCCATATCAATAAAATTAACACACATTTTTGTAGTATCTAGTTTAGAATTTCACTTGATTAGACAATTTAATCCATAATTTAATTTCAAATTTGATTCAAAATATAATATGCATATGGTGGAAGGTTTCACACAATAACCAAGGTCAATGAATGTGTCCTCGATATTATGGCATTAATGGAGAGTATCTTAGTTCATATGTAGTATGTCCCAATTGTGTGAGATATGTGGTGCCATAAGTTGTATCCCACTTGTTAATATCCAAATAGATATCATGGCAATATACCCCATAAATATTTTAGTAATATTTGAATCTTCATACTTTGATAATTTTGAGAGATAATTCATTTCTAAAAGATTTGAAGGATTTTTCCTTTTTATCATGTTAGACACAATGTGTATGTATCCTTCGCTCTTATATTTTTAATTAGTTCCTTCAATTCCTAAAATTGAATTGTATTATGGCCAATGATCTGATGAAATTTAAAACATGGTAACTTATCTTGTGTAGGTATAGGTCTACTATGTGATATGTCTGGTAGAAGGTAGAGATAACATTCTATGTTCAAGTAACATATATAGTATAGTATCTAGAGTATGTTTTTGTGTTATGATCCATAAAATTTGCTATTAATCATTTTGATAAGACTCCTTGTTATTAACATGATGAATTTTTATTTGACCCTTGTAAGGTCAACTCAATGGTTTTAACCAAGAGGGATGTATGGAATAGCAATCATTTACATGTTCATCTGTTGTTTTTGTTTTTCTCTTGCCTAGATTCAATTTTTTATCTTATAAAAGTGGATTTACATTACATGTAATGAGAGCTATAGGTTCTAATAGTTTATGTGAAATATGATCAAGTGGATCAAATTTTAGTTTTCACATTTTTTCATCTATCATATCATAAGCGACATCATCATCACTATCATAGGGATCTAAAACATGGCCATATTTATTCTTAGTATTAACCAATAAAGGAAGCTAAAATGGTGGGTGATCTTGTGGTTCTATTGGTTTATTTAGTAATGGTTCTTGATCTTGATATGTTTTTATGTGTACCTTAGTATTTAGTGCCTTTTTTACATCTAGATAAAAATAAGCCATTATACTTGACTCACTTATTTCATACGTGGCATGTTCTTAATAGGAATGCATTGTTTAGGTGGCACCATTGTAGAAATGTCTTAAATTCTAGAATATATCATTTTAAAAAAATTGAAAGGTTTATCATTATCAGTCATGTATGATAAAGTCCCATTATGTATGAATTTTACACATCAATTAAGTGTAGATGGGATAAGTTCCATTAAATGTATCCATGGTCTACCCAGAAGTAAATTATACTATAATGATTGATAAATTACATGAAAATTAGTTGAAGCTATTTTTGGTCCTAATGTCATGTCTAATGTGATTTGACCAACTAAAATGATATGTTAGTTTTCAAATAATTTTATATCCATAACCATTTTTTAAAGAATATTAGTGCTTATAACTATGGTGGTTAGAACTTTTATACTACAAATTTTTAGCCTTGATCCATTATTAACGAACACTCTTTCGATGCCTTTATTTATATGGTCACTTATATGTATAAAGACAAATTTTAGTCAATAATATATTAAGATGGTAAATATTTTGGTTCAAATGTAATGTGCTTGGCATTATTCATGAAATCTTTCATGATATCCATAAAATAAGTAGGTTCAATATTACATGGAATTTATGTTACACATAATGTCTCATATAAGATATCTTTATAAACATTAGATTGATTTAGGAACTCAAGGATTGAAATATTATCATGTGTATTTATTAATTGGTCAATAATTTCATTTCACTTAGATTTTATCACAAGTTTAGATTAGGAGGCACTTGTTATATATTAATAGGTGGTAGAATGGATTGAGAAACGTTACCTCTTTTAGTAGTAACAACACAGATTACAAAATATAATATAATGCATGGGATAATAATGGTTGTAGTGGTGTAGATGTCATTTTAATAACATTTAGGTATAACAAATGGTTGAGATGATACATGTTGGAATATAGATGCGAGTTTTATAATATTACAAAAATAATTTTGAAGAGAGATCAAGTGTCATTTCCACTTTAAAACCCTCTCATTATTTTAAAAAAATTATTTATATATTTAAGAAGGAAATTAATGTAGAAAACCATATCAAAAATCATAAATTGGAACCTAAAATGGGTGATAGATGCATCCATGTTTCACATATATATAAGAATATAGGATTAGTTATAGAAAAATTAGACAACCCTAATTTACCTAGGGTTTAGAGTTCAAATATTAAGTTCACCAAATATTTAACCCTATAATGAATCTATATTGAGATTATCTAGGGTTAAAGGGTATAGATAACTTAAATACAATGGTGATAAATTATCTCTATAATAGGCCAATTAGATGTTGGACTCAAATAAACATATATTGATTTTTTTATGCTAATATGGGATAAAAATTGTAAGTAAAACTATGATAAATATGGAAATGACAAAGAGAAAAATTATTTATCTAGTTATGATTCTAATGTAATTCTTGATCTAGAAAAATCATAAATCAGATTAGAATATAATTTTAAAATAGTTGTCAGAATCTAGATTGAGTACTTATGGACCTACACACATTAGTTTTAGCTTTGGATGTTTATGATGACACTACTATCAATAATTTATGTAGGTGTCCTATATATTATACATGATAGAAAAGGATGCAACTGCATAGATGTTTTTGTGTTTGACTTCACCTTCACTCTTCATATTAGAATTTAAAAAACCCTAATTCTTCATATTCATGGTTACCTTAGGTAAAAATGGGTTAGTGGGTACATGGTTTCAAGATAACCATAGAGACCTCTCTATCAATGAGTTTTTCCTACATATATAATACTCTAAGGAGGGCCTCAAACTAATTTAGTTCTCTCTTATGTATCAGGATGTGTGTGAATCATGTAATATGTGTAAATCAAGTAGAATGGTGATCTATCTTTTAAATTGTCAAATTAGGCTCTTGGGATTCTCATTTGTTTCTTTAGACCTATGTATATGCTTTCCCTATGTTTGACATGAATAAAAGAGAGGGAAACTTTTATTTATTAAGTGATTTATGAAATGTTTTTGATAAGTTTCATTTCTCTATTCTAGGTCTTGTAAGTAAGGAATGAATGAGGGTTGTATATTATATTTATATCAATCCCTTTCGAGAAGTAACACACATTACAACAATTAGGCTAACCATTAAAGTGAATTTCATTTTCAAATTAGATGACTATAGGGTATTATAAACTGATGTTAGAGTAGGATAATTGTGTCGATGTAAGTGTTTATCTTAGATGCTTGTGTCTAGGGAATATGAAATTAGGTACTACATCAAAACATATAGTGGTGTATGATAATAATATTTAAAGAATTTTTTTAAATATATAAGGTCTATATCATAAACATAATATAGGTTGAACCAAGAGATAAGCCAAGGGGCACAAGATAAAGTAGATGCAAGACTTCAAAATTTGGGAAAGGTCCAAAACTTAGAGGAACAACCAAGGTCTAAGTTTACCAAGTGTGAAATATGTACATGCTATATAATCCATAAAATAATGTCTACACAACTACATTGTCTACTAAAATGTTATGAACTGAACATATGTTAGAAATTTTGTAATGTGATTTATGGGGATAGTGGAATTTTCATTAGTGAAATAAGGTATAATTTTCAAGGCTGATACTATAATTTCATCTCATTGATCAAGGGAAAGAGTGATACCCTCATTAAAGGTGAAAAATATCTAATTTATTTGAGACATGTCAAGAATAGGAACTAACCTTTTTATTAGCTTAGGAAACCTACCAAAGGGAGGCTTGGATTGGGATTTTGAAGGAGGTGACCTAGATCTTATAGTTATTTTTCTTGGTGGAGAAAAATTTAATTAAAAAACAAATAACTCTTACCTCTTTAATAATCTATTGTATCCACTCTTCACATAAAAAGATAATATTGATTTAAAATCAAAAACTTGTGGAGTTTCCAAATGCTTATAGAATGTTTCTAAAAATAAAAGATTACTAATAATAACACCAAGCTATTAGTTGATAATATTGACTCAATTAAATTGAGTGTCTCACTAGGCATGCCAAATACTATTGTCACATGGATCTTGAATTTGTTTGATAACTAAGTTGATCCAGTGCAATAATGGGAACATCCCTAAAGTGTGTAACCTTGGTTCCTAGTGATGAACCTCCAAATAAGTCCAACTCCTACCTAAATTGAGTTAACCTAATGTATAATTAGTTTTCAATAATAAAACACTACTCAACAAGGACTATTTATAGCCTCATCTTAGTATTTAATCATGAAAAAGGATAAAATTAAACTAAAAAATCAAAATGGTGATGCATCAAAGTTTAGAGAAATCCTCAACTTGCTTAAATAAACATAAGATAAATTTCATAACTAATAACTTAATCACTCAATATTCAACTCATACACCTTTTCACATAAGTTATTTTCATGAAGATAATAATTTTAACATAACATTAGGAGGGGTCATAAGTCACCTTGAAAAGGCCCAAATGGTGGGAATCTATAACTAATTCTACATAAAATTGATTAAAAATAACACACAACTTATAAAATAAAGTGATATAATTTTTGCATGAAGTTGAGGGGGATTAGAAAACATTACAAGGGAAAAAATTGATTTTTGAAAGCAAAGATCAACAACACAAATCTTACACACAACATGCAATAAATATGAAGAAAGGCAATATCAATTATTTAATAATGTCAAGGTTAAAGCTTGTGTATACTCTTAAAAAGAGTAGAATATTATTACACCAAATTAAAGGGATCCTTTTCAAATCATTTGTTAGAGGATTTAATGGTAAGAATAATTATAAGAAATTTTAAAAATCTAAATCTATAAATGATTGAAACAAATGAACAAGCAAAGAACATGAAGAAATAACCCATAAAATTCCATGAATGAGACCACAAAAATATTTCTTACTCAAAATGTCCTAATTTCTCCTTCTCCATAAATTTTATTATAAAGGCTTTTCCTCTTTTTATCACATGACTATAAAACTTCTCCTTATGCCTCTGAGTCATTTCTACCTTTTCCACTTAAATATTAATTTTCTCCTTTTTACATAATTATAATAAATCACACTCCCTTTATCCATGTTGATACTCATTTAGACCAAATATGTGTCTCACCTTGAGACACCCTAATAAATCAATATTTTACAATTATACTCCATTATGAATGAATTTGAGAAACTAAATTACTCCTACTCTTACTCTCCACATCCTCTCATGTCGAGGCTTCCTGTACCTCTACTCTAGTATCTAATAGAACCTTCAAATGCATATACTTTTAAAAAATTGTAAATACTTTAAATATGAAACTATGAAAAAAATGGAATGATAAATCATATTAAGACTTACTATTATTTTCTAGCATGGATTTATCACCTTGATAAATTCTAAATTTGTCGATGATAATAATCTTATCTAGTCAATCAAAACATCTTATTTATGCCATAAATCACAATTTGTTTTAATTTATTCTAATTATTTGTGAAATTTTTTACCTTGGAATGAATTTGTCTTGCCTTCTCTAAGAGACTCAATAGTTAAAGATTTCCTAGAATTGAATAATGATGGAATGAATGGGTAAATTGGCAACATAGAAGGTGATAATATATGCTAAATCATTTTCCCATATTATTATACCCAATTCTATATGTGGTACCCCATCAATTACATTTTCCTATCTTATTGTACATATATTAAACTAATAGGGGATTGTTTATATCATCTAAATCAATTCACCATTTTGGCAAGCCTAATTGGACATCCATGCCATATTCTTGACCAAATATATAGCTTTGAAAATGCCAAAAAATAATCTAATCTCTAATTTCCACCTCAATAACATTTTTATCACATGATAAAATCCACATTAGGTGATCTAGTAAACCCTAATATCAAGTTATATATACTATTAACTTAGAAGTAATGTCTATGTCATGTCAAATATTCCTTTGTGACATACATTCCAGTTCCATCATAGCCATACCTTTTTGTAGGACTCCCTCTATAACAAACGTAAATAGAATGATTTATATGATGAGGACTAAAATAAATTCATCTATGGTAAATGTTATCAATTTGAATTTTTACCCCTTGGAGAAGTGGTTTGAAAAATTCTCTCTCTAATTGATACAATGGGATCACTCCAAGGCTATGGGTGGCTTATGGTTGGAGTGAACCTTCAAAGAGGGCTAGATCCCATTAATGAATCACCTAAATACAACTATCCTAATGTAATGAAAAGTAAAATGGAGATAAAACAAAGCTTAAATTAAACCTAAGACCTAAAATGAGGTGATGCAAGATGTTGGTCTCCTCTAGTTGCTTAGAATTGCACAATGAAACCTCAAAACTACTGTTACACTTACACAACTCCCAAATTTACATTTTTGCATAAAAATTTCATAAGAAGGTCAGGGATAAAGGCTAAACTAAGAGGAAAACCACCTATTCATAGTTGGTTACTTACCAAGAGTTGATTGCACAAAACCTATGACTTACAAAATGAATCCTACCTTGTATTAAGGTGATAAAGTTGGACACTAACCAAGGAAGAATAATTTTATATCACAAGATTACATCAAAAACTCTAAGATTTCACACATAATACAAGCTTATAAAAAGGTAAAACATTATATTTTTATTGATTCAAAGGCAAATTACAAGTGTTACATGGGTAGACTCTTGACATACCCAGTGGAGAGATATAATGACAGGAATTATCAACCAAATTTATAATAAAATGATGAAAGATATCACTACTAAGTTTTATAAATGTATTTTTTACAACATTTTTCAACCTATTCAAGAATAAAAATGAAATTTAATGCCACTATGGCTTTTCTAATGCCATCATACCTGCTATAATGAAGAACTCCTCAATAGTAAAGGTCCCTTTACTAAATTTATTTCTTGTTAGTGGTTTGATGGATAATAAGTGTGTCTCAACTCTTGAAACTCCTACCTATATATTTAAATCACCACATTTCCACCTCATTGTGCATGTAAAATTTAGTTACATGGTTAAATTGGGTTGAGCACTACTTGACCTCATGGGGGTTACCTCTTTCAAAGAGTTTTCAATACCATATTTGGGTCTTAATCATGTTTCACTTCCATGTAACACCATCTAATGAGAAGATGAATACTAATAATATCACCTTTTTAATTAATTGACTCTCTCATATGGTCTTTAATGAATTTAAAAATGCACCATGATCATGCTTGGCTAGCCCTATTATCAAACCTCAAACTTAAAATCACTTTATATCCTTTTCAATGATGTTTAAGAAGAATAAAAGAGTTGATGATCCTTTTGATTTATGGTCTTGAATTTCAAAATTTGATCATTTTCACCTTGTATTCCCATCCTTTTGACAAATTTGAAATGTCTCCTTTGATCCACTCTTCAAGCTTTCCAATGAGTAGTGTCTCCTTCAATGTAGTTATATCAACCATTATTTATAGTTCATGAAGCTTGTGAAATCATTCACTAACCTAAAATTGAATTATTTATTTCAATTTTGATAAATTTAAGGATACCTCATGTATCATAAATGGCTATGAATCTCTTTGTTTCAATACTCATTATCCTCCTTTTCTATGAATAGGTTTATTATGTCAAAGTGTCAACAAACTTGTAACCTAATAATAGACCTAAAATCACAAGATGGATTATATCATATATAATGATTATGAAGTATAATAAACTAGAGAGGTTCATGAGATGTGAGAGGGTTATTGAAGAGCATGGAGGGATCCTTTAGTCTAGGATCATCATTCCTCTCCTTGGTAATACTTGCAATATCAATTTAGAAGCTCTTGGGCCTCTTACTCTTTGTCATTTGTAATTTATTATTCATGAGATTATATAAACCCCACACATAGACTTTTAGTTCTTTTGGAAACCTTGCATCACTTTCTTGATACTATAAACATTTAGATCATGCTTCATAGTCCTTATATTTCCTTAGGGAAGACTCTAAATTTGTAACCTCATCATGAAATTCATGGTGGACCTATGTTGATTATATACCTACATGTCACTCATTTTCATAGGATTTAAAACCTTTTTTAATCTTTATAACTTATTTAGAAACCCTTAAGGAGTACTTCAAACTCATTTTTTGAGTTTAGATCATGAGATAATCCATTTAATGTTTGGTGTAGGCCTTGAAACTTCACCTCTACCATAAGATCTATTTATTAGTGACTTAATTATCTATATATCTCTATGTACTTAGATTTAATGATAATATACAATCCTTTTCACCCCTATTTATCTCATTTTGATGTAATTATTCTTGTAATTATCACTCTCTACCCATCTTCTAAACCCTAGATGAGTCAAAACACAATCTTGATAGGTTTGAACTATATTTCCTTAATTTAAATGTATATAAACTCAATTAACTCATTTTTTAAGACATCCTAACACCGATAACCATTACATGTACTTGTAAAATATCATCCTCTATATCCCTATATAATTTTTCCAATTTTGGCTGGATAAAACATACTTCAAAGGTTTTTCTTGGCCTCTAAAATCCCTAACATGGGACACAATCAAATACATTCCAATAGGGATGATTTTTGGATGAATTAACCTTGGTGCATTTTTTTGAGGGACCTAAGGATTATTCATGTATTTATACATGTTTATCTCCTTCATAAAACTACCCTTATCATTGGAACAATCTCCAATGATGAATTCAAGCCTCATCTTGATTGTTATATTACCAAGTTTGATACCGAAGCCTATAAATTCATTTTCAAATTTTTAAATTCTATTTATAATTTATATGAGACAAATAATGTCACTATCCACTCACCATATTAACTCTATTTCATCTATTTTTAGGATTTGAAAATACCAAATAACAAAGCTTTGATAATTCCTCTATCACCACTCAGAATTGGGCATGCTTCTTGATAAGGTTTAGAACATTATTTTAGTCTTATAAGTCATTATAGACTTGTAAATTTGTTTAGAGGCTATTGAGACTTATATGAAACCTCGTTATGGTTAATATAACATGCCCAAGGATTTGATATCCTCATAAAACATGCTTCAAGCCAATGAATGCTTTAGATGTCTTGAGGAGTGATGTAACCCACTTGAACTCGTCCCCTTCTCTATAGGTCTTGACATGAAATCTACTTTGACATGTGATTAGATGCATGGATGATATCATGATTGTTTTAGTCATTAATTATGGTGCAAGACACCTTTAAACAATCCCAACAAATTCTTATAGGCTTGTTATAGGACTCTTCAAATTCAACTCTGAGTTGAGAACATTGTATATAAACCTTCAAAAACATGATAGGAATACCTTAAAAAATAATAAAATACCTTAATCAATGATAGAATACCTTAAAATTTGACTTAGTTATCTTAAAATCTATTCATACACCTATATCCTCATCATTTATGGACTTGGTTTTCTTAAGAACCTCTACGTTAGTACTATAGAATTAATAAGAAGACTTTACAATGTTTTTTTAAGCCTTGATATTCTTGAGAACTTGAAAAACTCTTACCTATTAGTATACCTTGATTTTAAACAATCATATTGGTTCTAAAACTAGGCCAATATACCATTGATGCCTGTGAACCTTATACATTCTCTCATGATTAGATCATCATTTATAACCCTAGGGTTTAATAACTCTAAGAACCTTCACCCTCTATAGAGTCATCTCCTTTCTATAAATTTCACCAAATAAAATTATCCATGGATTTAATGGCTAGTACCTTATCTTGAAGCTATCCTCTATGGGGTCTAAACCTTTGTCATGAGATATTAAGAGTAATAAAGTATATGGTAAACTTGGTGTAGTTATTAATCTCATGGAAATCATTCTAGATGCATTAAGACTATGCTCTTATATTGCAAGATTATTGGTGATATCTCAAGATCAAAACTTATCTTAAAACTTGGTAATTCAAGATATTATAGAGATACATATATTATTTGAGGATATTGGAAGGTGGGTATGAATTTAGTTAACTATAATTTATGACATTCATTTAGATGATGTGCTAGACAACCCATCATTTACACTCAATGTTGAGTTGGAAAACCTGTAGGACTTTATTTTTTTGAGACATCATTATTATACATTTGAATTAACCCCTTTTATTCCACTTCTTTATTCAATTGGTAGGGTGAATCAATAAAATATATTTATGGTCTTGTTTTAAGGATCTTCCATAAAGGACTCTCCTCCAAAATGTTGTAAATTGTCCTTACTGTCTTGTAGATATATATATTAACATTCAAAACTCAAGATTTTCTAAGACCCCTAAAAATTGAAATTCTTAAATAGTATGAAAATTACACCCACTTTGAATAAATTAATGATTTATATAAATGCCATTATATTCTCTATTCAAGACCCTTTTTGAGTGATGAACACCTCAATATGTTTTGAAAACCTTGCTCCCAAGTATGTAAGTCTATGAGTTGGATGCAAGGCTAGAACCCTTCCAAAACCCCTAAAATTTTGGGATACTATGATGTTGAATTCCTATTTTAATATTATTTAGATATGAGATGAATCATTAGATCCTTGAAAGAATTTTAAACCTAATGAAAACCATTTACAACACATTTCAACTCTCTCTCTCTCTTAATTGGCATACCTATACCCTTCTCTTAGTCTTGGATGAATTTTAAAACCCTTAGCTAGCTCTCATGGCATATAATGCATTTAATATCTCCTAAGAGTAATTAAAAACACATTAACAACCCTTTATCTCCATGAAATCTATTAAAACCAGATTTAAACAACAAAATGTTGATTCATGGGCTCCTAGGGTTTTAAGGGTTTTAGAGGCATCGATGGAGTTTTGGATGGTTATATGTGATTTTAGGGTTTTAATTAAAAATTTATGCATCAAAATTATGCTAAAAAGATCTCTTGATAATTCCTAGGAACTAATTTTTTCCATGAAATAGAAAGAGGGAGATTAATCCACAAATTGTGTTTCAAATGAGTTCTTCATAGACCTATTTGCTCTTCTTAGTGATTATTCATAAAAATGAGGGGATATTTCTCCCTCATATCACCTAGGACATGTTATTTAGGACCTAATTTTACCTCTCTCATGGTCATAATCTACCATGTATATGTAGAATGAATATATCACATCCATGAAAATGGATTCTCTAGGTCTATGAAGTAGTTATTTGGTTAGTTTTACCCTTTTATTGACTTCTTAAGCATGTATATTATTCTTGGAAACATTTAATGGATTTATCATTATTTTAGTATCCTTCCATGGCTCTATATTAACCAAGAAGTGTCTGTATAGTTCTAATAACTTTAATAAAACTCCTCAAACTCTACCTCTTTCATGTCAAATCTCTATTTTCGAAGGTCTCACCTACTTTGAAGCTAATATTTATGAATTTTGTCCATGAATGGAACTCTTTGTAAAAAACAACCATGTAAAATGCTTTATAATCCATGAAACGTACACAATCAAGCTTGAAATGGGATGATTTTGGCTAATAAAAGGCACTTTTCCACATTTGAAGAGGGAATGAAGAACACAAAAAGCCAAAAGAGAGAGAGAAAAGAAGTCATTCAATGCAATTTGACACTCTTTTATGTATTATAGAATATAATGGGGGAATTTTAGTGTAATGAGGATCTATAAGACATTAAAAAGGGGGTTTATTTCCAAAAGTGACTTGAATAGGTTAAATGATGTGACATTATGACCTTTTCACACCCTGATATGCACTTTGGAGACTCTTAGTCCTGGATGAATTTTAAAACAATTGGTTGGCTCTCATGGCCTATAATGAATTGGAGGTCTCCCAAGAGGCATTAAAAACACATTAACAAACCTTTATCTCCATTTAATCCATTAAAACAAGATTTAAAGAACCAAATGTCGGTTCATAGGCTCCTAGGGTTTTAAGGGTTTTAGAGGTATCAATGGAGTTTTGTATGGTTATATGTGCTTTGAGGGTTCTAATTAATTATTTATGCATCCAAATTATTCTAAAAAAACCTCTTGACAATCCTTAGGAACTAATTTTTCCATGTAATATAAAGAGGGAGATTAATCCATAAATTG
The DNA here is from genome assembly GCA_037957365.1 of Torreya grandis. Lineage (NCBI taxonomy): Eukaryota > Viridiplantae > Streptophyta > Pinopsida > Cupressales > Taxaceae > Torreya > Torreya grandis. Next base: position 2,884,191 of record JARHVA010001524.1, on the reverse strand, counting down.
TGCTTCAAATGAGTTCTTCATAGGCCTATTTGGTCTTCTTAATGATTATTCATAAAAATGAGGGGATATTTCTCTATCATATCATAGGGCATGTTATTTAGGACCTAATTTTGCCTCTTTCATGGTCATAATCTACCATGCATATGTAGAATGAATATAACACATCCACATAAATGGATTCTTTAAGTCTATGAAGGAGTTATTTGGTCAGTTTTACCCTTTTCTTAACTTCTTAAGCATGTATATTATTATTATAAACTTATAATGGCTTTATCATGATGTGAGTATCCTTAAATGGTTCTATCTTAACCTAAAAGTGTTTGTATAGTTCTAATAACTTTAATAAAACTCCTCAAACTCTACCTCTTTCATGTCAAATCTCCATTTTTGAAGGTCTCTCCTAATTTGAAGTTGATATTTATGAATTTTATCCATAATGGACTTCTTTGGTAAAAAATCCCATTTAAAATTATTTATAATCCATGAAACCTACATGATCAAGCTTGAAATGGGATGATTTTGGCTATTAGAAGGCACTTTTCCACATTTGAAGAGGGAATGAAGGACACAAAAAGCCAAAAGAGAGAGAAAATAAGTCATTTAATTCAATTTAACATTATTTTATGGATAAGAGAATATCATGGGGGTATTTTAGTGTTATGAGGATATATAAGACATTAGAAAGGGGTTTTCTTTCTAAAAATGACTTGAATAGGTCAAATGATGTGACATTATTACCTTTTCACACCCTAATATGTACTTTGGAGACTCTTTTGAATATGTTTATGTCTTGATTATATCTAATTTTACCTCATTTTTAGTTAAAACCCACCTTCAAACCACCTCTATTTTGTGTACATGATGGTATAGTTGTGTTTCTATTTAAGGAATATATTAATTCAATTTGAATGCATCTAAGTTTGAAAATAGATCTAATTAGGGTTACCCAAGAATTGAACAAGGCCTTAAAACAAAAAATAGTTATTAAGAAACCACTTAGATACTTGACATCAAACATGATTCATGACAAGGATAAAAGACTCCTTCAAGGTAGATAGAAGTAAAAGACTCAATCATACCTAGTTTAGAAAAATATTTGACCTTCATGAGATGCATGAAAGGAAAGACATTTAATTGAACTTTGAATTAAATTATGCTCTTAAGAAAACAAATTTTTTAGGTACCCAGGTGGCTAAAATAGACAAAATATTAACAACTTCTTATGGGTGTTGGCCTATCCAAACAAAATAATAAGTTCCTTCTCAAGTTCATTGGGCACATATTCAAAATATAATCAATATTAATTAGACACCCTATTGTACTAGCTTCAATAATACTAAAAAATCATGTTCAAATATAAAAAAAAGAAATGAAAACAACCAAGAAGTGCACAATAACACTTAAGAAAAGGGAAAATTCTTGAAATAATGTGTTAATAGCACATAGAGAAATCACAATTAGTTACCTAGTAATATACAATGTTTTGAATGTGAGTCACTCAACCTACATAAAATAAGAACCCTATGAAATGTATTTTGCCCCATGAAAGTATGTCCTCATGTGATCGATAGTGGTGAGTAAAAGTTGGCTTGATATCCTGACCATCTAACACGTTATCCCTCATGAATGGTTCATTGGCCATGAATACCAGCCTATTATTTGCTTCTTGGATTACCAATCTTTTTTATTTTCTTTTCAATTGATCTACTAGATTAAATAAACCCTCCATATTGATACAATATTCTAGTGACTTATTCATACTTACTTTCCCAACCTATTTACTATGTATATTCTACCATTTTGTTGGATTTTTTGAAAAAATAAGGCTCTTCTAGGAAAAACTAGGAAACTATGAAATCCTCATCAAGAACAGGCAATTAAGGTGGGATGTGTCAGTTTCAATCTCATGGGTGTCCTTAAGGTGCTCCTCAAGCTTCATTAAAAATCTAGATGCTTCTAACTCTTTAATAACATTAAAGTATTACTACCATATATAATCTAAGTCCTCCTTTAGATTCAAAAATCTATGTAAAATAGTGTCTTTTAACATAAATAACTAATATTTACATGTTTTAATATCTATTATGTCTCTTTTTTCACTTTAGGATTAGTTCATTGCTTATTTCTTCAAATTCCTAAATGATGCCAAAATACTTCTACCATAAATCATCATCAAGCTCCCCTTGAGGTTCCTCTAGACTAGGTAGAATGGTATCCTTTTCTTTCATATAATTGGCTCCTAAAGTTGATCCTTTCATATGATTATATATGTAAAATCCATAATAGTCCTTTGTCCACTCATCAAAAGAATACTCAGGAATCATTTCTATTGGTTTAATAGACTTATAATGAACAATATCTAATTATTGACTAAGATAAGTTTGGTATGGTTGAATCCTCTTCAATTATATAAAATAAATTAAAACCTAAATCTTTCCCATAGTCATGTGAGTCAAACTCATAACAACCTTTATCCCAATCATCAAAAGAATACTCAAGAATCCTTTATACTTTTATTGATGTATCATCCCTATGCTAAACATCATCTTCTTCCTACAAGATATAGGTTCCCAAACTTGTCTCCTTTATGAGTTTATAGGGGCCAACTCCATGGTGTTTTATATCCCATTCATAAAGAAGAAGGTAAAGGAAACCTCCAATGAGTGTAACTGGATCATGGTCTAACACATCTTCTTTTTAGTCTAGGATGGTGAAATTAACATTAGAAACATTTGGTGTATAAGTTTCCACATGATTATTTGCAATATGCTCAGATTGGATGGTATCCTTAGTCCCATATCTAGTACTAAACATCATATTAGATTATTTTTATGATAAATAGCCTCTAATTTTTGTAATAAAATCCCTAGATAACATAATGTAAACTAAGGTGGAATGTTTATGATGAAGAAATCTTAAAGGATTGAGACATTGGGGCAAACATGCAATGTGAAGCTCATTCCTTTAATTAAACCAATTTTATTGATGGATTTACCATCTAACTAAACTACTCCCTTGGAAAAAGGCTCATACCCCAAACCTAGCTCATCAAAAATCTTATTGGGCATTATAGAGTTTCTTGCACCACTATCAACCATGAAATTATGGAATAAATGATCACCAATGATAACAGAGACATAAAGGTGGGGGTTTACCATTTATACCTAATTTATCTTCCTTATCCTAAGTGGTTTTGGTTAGGACAAACCTTTTCTCTATGGATGATTCACCTATAAGGCTGATATTACATAAGGCTACTTGTAGCAAATCTTTTTGTTCATGGATAGACAAGATCTCCCATAGTGAAATGCTAACATTGTTCTTCTTCATCTAATCAAGGACATTAAAAAAAGTGTTTCCAACCTTTTATTTAGTTTTGGGAATATAAGTGGAATCTTGGACTTACTAAGGTTAGATATACTCATTCTATTGAAACTCACTTCTTATGGGCTATTTTTATTGAGGTTCTTAAACTTTTGGAATTATAACAATCCTTATAACCCCTTAGGAGGATTAAAAATATGTTGTAGGGTATTTATCATCTATTATTTCCACTTCAATATCCCTTTTATTTTCTCTTGCATTGGTTCATATAGAGATAAAATCCTTGTTTTGATTCTCTGTCTGATTTACCCCAAAATACTCACCTTTTTTACAATTTAGGAGTGTAAAATTATCTTGTACATGACTTTGAGAAGTTTATCCTTAATGTGGAACTTTATCTTGTACCTATTGAGAAGGTGTTATACTTTATAGTATCAATTCTTGGTTAAGGACACCATTAGGAAAAGTTGTCTAATTATATGGTTAGATGCAAGGATAACACCACTCTAAATTTTATAGAAGGTTGTTTTGGATAGGCATAATTGTCTTTGAGGTGATATAATCAATGAAACTATGGATATTATAAGGTATATCATGGGTGATAGGACCTTGTCCTTGAGGGTTTCTATCTAAGGGTTACATGTTAAGATGAAAGGCTTTGTTATTTGGTTGATAGGGTTTGTTCCTCTTCAAATGTTTCCTCTTCAAGGCAACTAACTCATTACCAAAATTTTAAATCAAACTCTTCACTTCATGAATCTCATTAAGAATATTTGGTGCTTAGCTATTAGGCTAACTTGTAGGCACATGAATGGGGGCCAAAGTTAGTTGGGTAGGTGGTGGAGGCTATAATTCAAGAAATATGGGCATAGGAGGTCTTAGTGCTATCTTTACAACTAGGTTAAGACTATTATTAGTCTTGATGGCTACATCATGGGCATTTGAAAGTGTCCTACCACACATGGATTGTATCATAATTTAAATATCACTATTTAATGCTCTTATATATTATGAAAAAGCATACTCAAGTGTAGGTATTACCAATTATGGGATACTATCCCATATCCTCTAAAAATGGAAGTTTAAATTAGACACATACTCATGTGGTTCACTTTTGATTGTTTTTAATTTCTTAATCAAGGATAAATAAATTACTTTGTCCTCAAACTATTTACACAAATCCTCTCCAAACTCATCCCATGTGCTGATGAATTCAACCTCAAACCCTTGTACCATTACAATGCCTTTCCCTTGAAGGAGGAAGCTAATAATTTGATGGCCACATTTCTTTGGATAACATGATGCACTAAAAAATTATTTTTAATAGTAGTTGTGTCCTCTCCAATTAAAAAGAGAACACTTTTGAGGGTAGCTATATGTATTCTATCATTTTGGGTAAGGTTTAATAGACTTCCCCCATTAAAGGTGACAAAATATTGGCTCCTATGGATAACCATGTGAGAGATATAAAAGGGCAATGAGATGTGTTGAGGGTATTAGGTAGTAGGAGAAGGTCTAGGGTGTGGATCAGTCCTAGTATATCTCTCCATTCTTGCTAAATCAAAGGTCAACTAAAGAAAATCAGCTTCTTTAACTTTAGGTGATGATCTAATAGTTACTTTTGGAATGAATTCTAGGTCCTAGTCTATAAATAAAATCTTATGAATGACTCTCAAAGTCACCAAGTGCTAGATTTGGATGTGTAACAGTTACAAATTTCCAAGATCAGCACTAAATCCTTAAATATCCTCAATATTTTGAGTATAAAGTCCCATCAATCATTACATAAACTATTATCAATTTGGAGTTTTACCTCTTGAATATGTGGTTTTAAGATGTCTTTGTCTAACTAATACAATGGGACCACTCTAAGGATATTGATGTCATATGGTTGGAGTGAAACTATAAAGAGGGATGGATCCCCCTATTGAGTCACCTAACTACATTTATCTTACTACTACAATAAGGAAAAGGGAAAGAGAACAAAGATTAAACTGAACCTAAGACCTAAAAGGAGGTGATGTACTAGGATGTTGGTCTCCTCCACTTAGAATTACATAATTAAACCTCAAAAAACCTAATACACTTACACAACTCTAAAATTTACACTCTTTCATAAATATTTGATAAGAAGGTTTGTGTTAAATGCTAAACTAGGAGGAATACCACCTATTCATAGTTAGTTTCTTACCAAGAGCTAATTTCATATAACCTATGACTTCAAAAATGAAGCCTACCTTGCATTCAGGTGATAAATTTGTATAATAACCAAAGAATAATATATTTTATTTAAAATATTACATCAACAAGTCCATGATCTCGCATAGAATACAAGCCTAAAATAAGGTATAATAGTCTCTTTTTATTGATTCAAGCACAAATTACAAGTGTTGCATGGGTAGAGTCTTATCATACCTAGTGGAGGGATACAATTAGAGGCATTCTCAGCCAAAATTATAATAAAATGATTCAAGAGATCACTAATAAACTACATAAATATAGTTGTTGTAACATGTTTGAGCTTATTCAATAAGAAAACAATTGAAATTTTAAGCCACTATGCCTTTTCTAATGTCATCATACTTGCCACAATGTAGATCCCCTAAACAAAGTGGCATGAGAGTGGAGTAAATGGCCCTATCTTTTCTAAATATATCCATTCTTAGTGGATTGATGGAGAATAAGTGTGTCTTAACTATTGAAAATCCTTCCTTTAGCTTTAACTTGCCCCATTTCCACCTTTTTGTAAATGCAAAAGTTAGATGCATGGTTGAATTGTGTTGACCCCTAATTCACTTCATGGGAGTTACCTCTTTCAAGGAGTTTTCAACACCCTATTTGGGTCTTAATCATGTTTGACATATATGTTTGAAATACATGAATTAACATTTAATTATCATCCATATACTGATATAATCACCTTATCAATGCATTAAATCTATATTGTTGTTTAGAATGACCTTAAATTTGCACAATGATCATGCTTGGCAAATCCTATTAATGATCATAATACTAAAAATCACTTTATATCCTTAACAATTATCTTCAATAAGGATAAAATAATTGATGTTCCTTGGGATTTATTATATTACATTTACAAATTTGATCATTTTCACCTTATATTCCCATACTTTTGGCAAACTTGTAACAACTTCTTGGAGTCCTGATTCTTCATGCTTTCTAATGCCTAGTGATTCCAACATAGCTATATAAACCATTCCTTATATTTCATGAATCTTGTGAAACCATTCCCTAACTTGATATTGAATTCTTTATTTCACTTTTAAGACATTCAAGGCTACCTCATGCATAATCAAGGGGTATGAAGATCTTTATTATAATATTCATTATCCTCATCTGCTAATAATCATGTCAAAGTGTCAAAAAAATTATAACCTAATAATATATATAAAATCATAACATGGATTATATAATATATCATGATTATGAATTATAATAATCTATAGAGGTTCTTGATAGGTTAGAGGTTTCTTGAAGATCATAGTGGGATACTTGGGATCAAGATCAACATTTTTCTCCTTGATGGGACTTGAAAAATATATTTAGAAGTTATTAGGACTTATACTCTCTATCATTTGTAATATTTTATTCCCTAGAAACCCAACTCATAGAATTAATTTTCTTGTGGACACCTTTCATCACTTCATTTAGACTATATATTTGTCAAATCATGCTTCATAGTCCTTGTATTTCATTATGGAAGCCTCTAAACTTTCAACCTCATCATGTAATTCATGGTGGACCTATGTTGACTATCATCCTATATGTCACTAGTTTACATAGGATTTAAAACCTTATTTTATCTTTATAACTTATTTAAAAGCCCTTAAGGAGGAATACAGAGTCATTATTTGAGTTTGGATCACAAGATAATCCATTTAATGTTTGGTGTGGGCCTTGAAACTACACCTCTACCTCAAGACGTCTTGATTAGTGAATTGATGATCTATATACTCTATATCCTTGTATTTCATGATAGTATACATTCCTTATGACTCCTCTTTATCTAAATTTCATGTTATTCTTCTTGAAATTATCTCTCTACTAATCTTTGAGTCAAAACTTAGGCTTGATAGGTTTAAACTATATTTCCTTGATCTAAAGGTTTGAAAACTCACATAACTATTAAAGGAATATTAACACCTAAAACCATTTCATACACTTTTAAAATTTCATCCCCTAGTTCCATTTACAATTTTACCAATTTTGGCTAGGTATAACAAAAGGTATAAGGCTTTCTTAGCCTTTAGAAATCCTAGACATGGGACATAGTCAAATGGAGGCTGAGAGGGATACATTCTAGATGAATTAGATCTAGTGAATTTTTGTGAAGTACATGAGGATGACTATTGTATTCATTCATGTTTAGTTCCATCATACATCTACCCTTATTTTCAGAATAATCTCCAATGATGAATTCAAGCCTCATCTTGACTATTGTATTACCAATTTTGACACACAAGGCTACAACTTCATTTAAGATTTTGTAAATTTTGTTTATTATTTATAGGATACCATGATTATAACTCTCCCTAAACAACATTTAATCCATTTCATCTCTATATAATCTTTTAAAATCACAAATATCAAATCTTTGACAATTCCTTCATCACCACTCAAAACTACACATGCTTCTTGAGAAGGTTAAGAACATGATTATAGTCCTCGAAATCATTATAGACCTATAAATTTATTAAGAGTATATTTATACTTAAATGAAAACCTCATTATGGTTACTATAACATTCCCAAGGCTCCTATAACCTCTTAAACTATGCTTCAAGCCAATAAATGCTTTAGAGGTACTGAGTATTGATGTAACTCTCTTGAACTCTACCCCTTCTCTATAGGTATTGGCATGAAATCTTTGTTTATGTGTGGTTAGATAAATTGAGGTTCTCATTACTAGTTTATTAATTCCTTTTGGTGCAAGATACCTTTAAACAAGCCTAACACGTTATCATAGACCTATTAAGACTCTTTAAATTCAACTATGAGCTAAAAACCCTATATATGAACCTTAATAAACTTATTAAAAATAACTTAAATAATGCTAAAATTCCTTAAAAAATTATAAAATACATTAAACATTAAATAAAGGACCTTAAATCCTACTCATACACCTGTATCCCCCTCATTCTTGACTTGGTTTTCTCAATATCCTATAACTTGGTATTATAGAGTTAATAGGTACACTTTATAATGTTAGTTAATCCTTTATGTTCATGATAACTTGAAAAAATATTACCTAATCGTCTTCCTTAATTGGAAACAATCATATTGGTTCCAAAACTAGGCTAAAATACCTTTGAAAATTATGGACCTCATACATTCTCTCATGCTCAGATCATTATTTAGAACCTTGGGGTTTGATAACTTTAATAACTTTCACCCTCTATAAAAGTAATCTCCTAGCTATAAATTTCACAAAGTAACATTCTCCATGGATTATAGTGATTGTTACCCTATCTTGAAGCTATCCTTTGTGGGTAACAAACCTCTACCATGCAACATGAAGATAAAAAAAGGAGATGGTAAATTTGGTTTAGTTTCTTTATCTCATGGAAATCATTCTAGGTACATTAAGACTACACTATCATATTGCAAACCTATTGGTGATATCTCAAGACCAAATATGACCTTAAAACATGGAAATTTATTATCCTATAGGCCTATATATATGATTGGAGGATATAATAGATTGGTAAGGAGGTTATTTTTCTTTATTTGAGTACCTTCATTCAGATGAGGTACTCTACAAACCATCATCTAGATTCAATATTGAATTGGCAGACCTATACTTCTTCATTTTTTATTGAGACATCACTATTTTACCTTAGAATTAACCCATCTAATTCCACTTATTTGTTCAAGTGGCAAGGGTGAATCAATAAAATACAGAGGTGGGCTTGGTTTGAGTCTCTACTATCAAGGAAACTCTTCAAAAATTTTGCCAATTATCCTTATTGTCTTTCATAGCTATATATTAACATTCCAAACTCAAGCTTGTCTAAGACCACTAAAAATTGATATTTTTAAAGAGCATACACATTCCAACCACTGTGAATGTATTGAAGAGATAAATAAAGGTCACTATGCCTATTCAAGACCCTTTATTGAGAGAAAAACACCTCAATATGTTTTAAAAACCTTACTTCTAGGTATGCAAATTTGTGTGTTGGTTGTAAGAATAGAACCCTTCTAAAACCCCTATAGTATTGGGATACTATGATTTTTAATACCTATTGGAAAAATATTTAGAGGTGATATGAATCATTTGGATCCTTTAAATTATTTTCATCCCAATGAGAACCGTTTACAACACATATCAACTCTATCTCTTAAATGGTAGACCTACATCCTTCTCTTGGTCCTGGATCACTTATGAAACCCTTAGATGGATATCATGGATTAAAATTCATTGGAGGTATCCAAAGAGGAATCATAAACACGTAAACAACCCTTTATCTCCATGTAATCCATCAAAACAATCTTGGAACAACCAAAAGTTGATCCACACACTCTTAGGGTTTTAAAGGCATCAATGGAGTTTTGGTTGGTTTTACATGATTTGAGGCTTCTAATTAAAACTTAATGCATCTAAATGATTCTCAATAGACCACTTTAAAACACCTATGAACCAATTTTTTCCATGCAATAATAAGAGGGAGATTAATCCAAATATCATGCTTTTAACAAATTCCTCACATGCCTATTTAGTCTTCTTAATGATTTTTCATAAATCCAAGGGGATATTTCTCTTCTCCTATCACCTGGGATATTTTATTTAGGACATCCTCCCTATTTAATGGATGTAATTTACCATGTATCTATAAAATGAAAATATCCCATTCATGAAAATGGATTCTCTATGTCTGTAAAGGAGCTACTTAGTTATTTTTTCACTTTTCTTTACTTCTTAAGCATGGATCATCTTCTTGGAGACCTATAATACCTTTATCATGATGTGAGTATCCTTGACATGGATTTATCTTGACTTGAAAGTGTCTGTATACTCTTGATAACTAGAATAAAACTTCTCAAACTCTACCTATTTCATGTCAGATCTTCATTTTTGAAGGTCTCTCCTATTTTGAAGCCAATATTTATGATTTTTGTCCATGAATGGATGTATTTGGCAATGAATTTTTTTTAAAAATTCTTTATAATTTGTGAAACCTAAATGACCGAGCTTGAAAAGGAAATGCAAACCACAATAAGCTAAAAAAGAGGTAAAATAAGTCATTCAATGTAATTTGACCCTATTTGTATGGGTTAGTGAAGATCATGGGGGTATTTTAGGGTTATGAGGATCTATAAGACATTAAAAAGGGTTTTTATTTCTAAAAGTGACTTGAATAGGTTAGATGATGTGACATTATGACCTTTTCACAATGTCACATGTACGTTGGAGACTCTTTTTATTATGTTTATGGCTTTATTATGTTTTACAAAGATCCTTTGTACCTCATTTTTAGTTAAAACTCACTTAAAACACCTCTATTTTTTGTACATGTTGTCATAGTTATATTTCTATTCAAGGACTATATTACTTCAATTTGAATGCATCTAAGTATGTAAAGAGATCTAATCAAAGTTACCTAGACTTGAACAATTCCTTAAAATAGAAACTATGTATTGAGAAACCACTTAGAATTGACATCAAATGTGATTCACGAAAAGGAAAAAATACTCCTTTAAAGTATCTAAAATTAAAATTCTCAATCATACCTAATTTATAACACTATTTCACTTTCATGAGATGCATTTAAGGAAATACATTAGATTGACCTTTGTATGAAACTACTATCTCAAAGGAAGAATATTTTATAGGTACCCAAGTGGATATAATAGTCAATAACCATTTGGATGGGGGCCAAGGCTTTAAATTAGGTTCCTACTAAACCTCAAAGTGTACCCTTTTTCCTTATCTTAGTACATAGATCAATCTTATGACATCTAGTGTGCCATTTTGAGATTCATTAGAGAGTCTACCTATCAATAATACTATATCTCACCTTTGATGATAGGCCTCAATGTTTTATTATATGATTAAAATTTTGCCTCATCAAAATTAATTCATTTAAACAAAGGCACTTGAAACCCTAATTATGGATGTTTTCAAACATTTAATCTTTAAAGGCCTCTTAAGTTCAGTTGTAGGCTACCCATATTCTATGACCCTAAAAAATCTAGATTATAGATAAGGTAGTCATCTTGAAATTTAAATGAAAATTCTTGGTTATTTTGAAAAACATTAGATAATATCAATAAGAAGCAAAACAAATAAATATCCCCCCCACAAATTCCTGCACACTATTTTATTTTTCTTAGAAAAAATTGAAACTTGAATACTATTTTACAATAGCCACATCTTGTTTTAGTTTAGTGTTATAAGTCAAAACCTTGGTCTATATTTGTTTTTTTTTAAAATGAGGAATAAGGTATAGAGAAGACTCCAATAAAGTATATTTATTAAGTGGGCAAATTTTCAAAAAAATTATAGGTTTAGAGGTTTAGAGATCTAGTCACATTGTAGCAACCTTAAAACTAGTAAAGTACAATGGAATAAGGCATCCATAATGTAATTTTTATTCATGTTATATATGATTTCCACATGATTCATGTAAAAAATTTGAAAATTAATATTAGTGAAGAGTATTTTTTTTTAATTTACAAAAGGAGAATATTGAATCTACCAAAGAAAATTCTTATCTACTATAGTTGAATAGTGATTATTATCCATGTGGCCACCTTAGAAGTAGATATTATTTAGAAATGAATTAGATATTTTTATTAATAAATATTCTAATCATATTATTTTTCTTTTAATGTATTATCAATTTTTGGGTTTCAGTAATGTAATTATGGAAGTAAAAATAATAGTATGACATTTCCCAAGACCAACAAGAATGTGGGTCTAATTTCATTAGAGGAAGAGGTGTACATAGTATATGAAATAGAAGAATGAGGAAGGAAATGTAGTCAAATATATCATAAGTAAAAAATATTTTAATAACCAATCTCTTAAATCTTTCTCCATGAAACCTGTGGTAAATGCTGATTGGAATTTGTCTCATCATTTGGAGAACAACAAGCCACCATACACTCTTAGCCATATTTTTAGATAGAGCCTTGCCTATGGAAAAGAAACATTATATTAATTTCATTATGTTGATTTTCTACTTGAGTTGTATGATTTGATAATTGATGGGGTTGTTAAAGGGTATGAGGCAAAATAAACTAGTCATTTATCTAGCTTGTTTATGGATACTTGTGTACCATATGAACAAGTTCTTATGGATGGATATATCTATGTGAGAAATAATGTATAATTATTATTATAACATGTTTTATTTGGTTTCAAGGTCACACATGTCTATTGGGTTATTTTTTGAAGCATAATTTAGGCTCAGGCCCATGAAAGAATTCATGAAGGTTACCTACATATCTGTTACCAGTCATCTAGACAATGTTTCTATCACTAAATCTCAATATAATAAAAATAAAGTTACATATTTTGAAATAATGGTAGTTAGTCTATTGGAATAAATGGTGTAATTTCATATAGGCATAGGGGGAGGAGGTAAAAAGTGGAATTGTGCATGTAACACATCGTAACAACCTCTTTTTCTTTGTTAAAGAATGTAATGAATCCATGCAAGTGGTAGGTGGTTGAGATTTTATAAAAATCATGACTCAAACTAGAGAAGAGGCTAAAAATATTTCTTTTAATATGCATTTGTAAACATAGGAAATAAAATTTCTTTTAAATATTAATTAGGTAAAAAACATGTCTTTGTATGTAATAGATGGTTCAAATTTGGATAAGTATACACAAAATGAAGGGTTTATAGTTTGAAAAAATTATAAATACATTTTGAGATTGTATTAAAAATTAGAGTAGAGGTGCACGAAGCTCCAACATGAGAGGCCATGGAGAATAAGAGTAGGAGTAATTTAGTTTCTAAACAACATTTGTAATGGAGTAGAATTTTTAAAAATTGAATTTTAAAAAGCCTTTGTGTGTCTCAAGGTGAGACACCTATTTAAGTCTAGGTGACTATTATCAAAGTTAAAAATAAAGGAGAGTTTGAATAATTTAACATTATTTGTAAAATAAAATAAATATGTGTCCATAAGGAGTTAGAGAGTCAAAAGAAAGGAATAGTCAAATGAGAAGCTGGAGAGCTTATTTAGGCAAGTGTGTGAATAAGGAAAAAGCAAACCATTTATTTGAATAAAATATCTCATTTGGATTTAATTTGAGTTTGTGTGTAATATTCTCCTCTCTTGTTAGTTGTTTCCATCATTTATTCTATTCATAGTTGAAATGTGTTATTTTAGTAATTTATTCTAATCATTTTAAAATCATATTAAAGTGTAAAAGTGAGTGAGAGAAGAAAAGACATTAAATTACTCCACTACCTCCATTAGTCTAGGCATTTTTAAATAAATAGAACTAATAATTTGAATGCATTAATCTTATTTAATGCATTGGACTTGTTCAATGTCAACTTGTCTAGTTGTTTAGTGTAGTTAGGGATAAATCATCCTATCTTTACTCCATTTATCTCCTAGAAAAATTACCTTTGATACTCCTTGACTAATGACCTAGTATTCATGCTTAAAACACTCTTAGAAAATATCTAAACTTACCACTTTTATATTGAACATGTGATGGTTGGATAGAAGGTAGATAATCTTGACTTATTCTCATTGCTTAGATTCCTTGGTAAGTATCTTGTACAAAAATAGGTCTCAAACTGACATAACTCACCCATTTAGAGCCTTTCTTCATATTTCTCATGAATTCAAATCACCTTAAGGAGGTTACACTTTTTTAGGATCATGTTTCCTATTAGTTTCCATGTTTTATTTACTATCTCAATCAACTTGAATCATTCATTAGTCTGAAGGGATATTACCTTAGTCCTTGGTATTAGTGTAGGTTTTTATTTTTCCCTATTTTTTAATTAGGGAAATTGAATTTTTGTGCATACATGGAGTTTTCATAAATTTTTGGGATAGGCTAGCTTATGTGGAGATGTGTGTCATAGATGTGTCATAGGTGTCATAAGTAACTCCCTTGATGGGAGTTACTTCTCTATTCTTAGCACCTTGTCACCACCTTTCATGGAGGAGTTACAGTCTTATTCTTGGGGTGCCTTGGCAACCTTTTGTGGAGGAGTTACTTACATTCTCTCCTATATGTATTCTTCACTTTGGCCATCTCATGTTAATTAGGTTTTGGTTTTCTCCATTTTGTCTTGTGCAATTTAGCTTCTTGTATAATTTCAAATTGCTTTAGCATTTATGTGGTGTGCACTTGCTTCATCTCATGTGATCACATCTCCAATGCATTCACATTATCTATATTGTAGAAACAACTCTAATATGGTATCATAGCCAATCCAGTAATCATGTGTCTGGTTATGCTATTCTAAAATTCTTACTTTGCTTTCTTAGTAGTTTTTTTTGTTTAACTCCATTGTTTTGGTAGAGTTTTTTTGAAAAATCATGCAAATCCATACAAAAACTTGTTCAAAAAATTAATTTTGAGTTACAATTTTCTAAGACATCTTATAGAACTGTTGTGGCTTTAGCAAAGGATGTGGAATTTCTTTTTTCTGGTCACTCTACAGGAAAAAAATTAGATCTCTGCAATCTGGTTCTACTTCTTGGACGTTGGAGGGGTTGAATTTATTGCAAGCTACTAGGCACCATTATTGTGAGAAAAGGGAGGAGCAGCACTCCGTGCCTTCTATCTAGGTGCTCTCACTCCATGTAGACTATTCCACAATGCCATGCCAAGTAATAGAAGCATCCTTTCTACAGCCATGCTGTCAGTTGTACGGCACCCAACGTCCAGTGAAATCAAAACTATTTTTTTCTAAAAATGGCACCTTATTTTGGTCCTTTTATACCTAGACTTATTTTTCATTGAAGTCTACAGTCAATAACCTTTCCTTTTTGAGCAAATCAAAACTGCGCCCTTTTTCTTGGTAAGAGAATTCTGCCAACACATTTTTTTAAAATGGCGCCCCTTCCTTGGTTGGCGTCCGATGTGGCATCTTGAACTGGGCATTGGTAATTGATTTTTTAAATTTTTTCTACCTTTATTCACTTTACAGTGTCATTTAGTATGCTGGAAAACAAGTAAGTTGAAATCATTTTAAAAAAGAGCAATTTAGAAGTTTTTAAAAAACTTGTATCTTCAACCTACGAAGACGAAGGGTGAGGCCTGGGTTGGCAAGAGGCCAATTATCCCTCACAAAAACCTCCTTTGGATTCCTCACTCCGTGCCAAATCCAATGAGTGGTTGGAAGGCCACTTTCTCTCTCCAAACAGGCATTTTTTTAATGTTTTAGTGTTATTTTTTACAAAAACACTAGTTTACAAGAAAATTCAACCTTTAATATCTTGTAAACGGTAGCTCAGATTTGGGTGCCTTTTTTTGCAAAAGTGTTTGTAATTAAATTCTCCATAGTGTAGGCTTGTTATTTTTTTAAAATGCACTAGTTTATAAAGTGCCTAAATTTTGGGTCTCCTGGGATGCATTTTTCCCTGAGTCTGACATCCTATTTGCTTATAGTCTTGCACTAATTGCTATAAGATGCATTCTCAGCTAAGCCCAATGTATTTTGAGCATGGAATTTCATATTTGGGGGGGGGGGCTCAATACTTTTTGGGGTGTGATTGCTTTTCATAACTTGTAAATCTTTGCTTTCATTCTCCTTTCTACATAATTTCAAAACTTGCAATTAACACAACTTCACCTAAATTAAGCTTAAAATAGATTATTTTCAACTTAAACCCCTAACACCCTTCAACTATCATGAATGGAAGGTTAAAATGTCAATCATTCTTAGAAGTAAAGGGTTGTATAGGATCACCATGGGTAATGAAGTAGAACCCAACACTGATGCTGAAAATGTCAAGTGGTACAACCATAGTGATGAAGCCTATGGATTACTGAGCTTGTGTGTGTCTCCAGAACTTCTCTTGCATTTAGAAAACTCTAATACTTTGAAATAAATATGGGACACCTTAGAAAAATTATTTGGGAAGCTTGATGAGATGAGAGGTCATGAGCTCGAAAACAAACTCACAAGTCTAAGTCCTAGCAACATTGACACCCTACAGGACTTCTTCACTAAGTCTAAGGCCCTTAGATTGCAATTGAAAGAATGTGGGATAGAGAAGAAAAATGATCAACTCATCCTTTCTATTCTCGCAAAGTTAGGTCCAAGTTATTTAGTCTTTGTCTCCACTTTTCATGCCACAAAAAGTTCCCTTGGCACTACATGGAAAATGCCTTTTCTGGATTCATTCATTACTTATTTGACTAGGAGCAAGATAAGATAATTCAAATGGGCAAAATTAATTATACTCAACCCCAAGCTTTGATAGCTAGAAATGGTAAGGATGAGACTTCAACAAAGGAGAAGAAGAAAAATAACAAGGACCAAGAGAAGAAGAAAGAAAACAACAATCCTACCAAAAACAACACTGAGTCTTCCTCCTCCAATGCCAAACCTAAGAAGGAGAAGGTTAAGTGTGCTTATTGTAAAAAGAGAGGGCATGATGAACACAAATGCATGAATAAACAAATAGATCACCTAACTCATCTTCTAGAGAAGCACAACATAGGTGTTCTAGAGTCCATCAAGCAGAATTCATCTACCCAAGATTCTACCAAGGCAAAAGGCAAGGGTAAGGAGAAATAAAATGGAAAGCCCCTTGTAGCTACTACAACTTCTACAACATCATGGGTCATTGATTTAGGTTCTTCTCACCACATGGGCTCTTCACTAGTTGAGTTTTCATCTTTAGAGCCTTGTAGCATGACTTCAATTATTTCTAGTGATGACACATCAATTTTTGTTATAGGGAGAGGGTCAGTTGAAATGGAAGGAGGAACATTCAATAATGTTCCAAGTGTTCCTTCTCTTTCAACTTATATCCTATTAGTGTACCAAATCACTCACATTGGTTAGGGCATGAGAGTTTAGTTTTCACCAGATTCAATGGCTATCAAGGAGTTGCATAGTGATACTACAGTGGCAGTGGGTAGGGTAGATCACCAAGCTAGGTTATACACCTTCTCACATTTTACACTAGATTCTTCTCCAACAACATTGTTGACTCATTCAGACGAAGTTAGCAAATTGTGGCATAAGTGGTTTGGCCACCTTAACTACTGCTACCTTGAGTAACTTTGCAAACATGACATGGTCATTGTCTTGCCTCGTGTCCAAGTCTCAAAAGGACTTTGCAAGGGGTGTTCCCTTGGGAAGCATCCTGAAGAAAAAATTGACAAAGGCAAAGCTTAGAAGGCCTCACAACCTTTGGAGTTAGTCAATAGTGATGTATCAGGACCCTTTCCCAAACCATCTTTCACAAGGGCCAAGTACATCCTCACTTTCATTGATGATTTCTCTAAGTACACTTGGATATATTTTCTCAAACAAAAGTCTGAAGTGTTTGAAAAATTTCTAGACTTCAAGGCTCTTGTTGAGAAATAGAGTGATAAATCCAACAAGGTTGTTCGAATTGATAATGGAGGGGAGTATGTCAGCAATAGGTTTGAGCAGTTTTGCACCATAGAGGGGATTGATTTGCAGTGCAGAGTCACTTACAATCTTTCACAGAATGGGGTTACTAAACACAAAAATAGGTTCTTGAAATAAATGGGTAGTTATATGATTCACTCCAAATCCTTAGCACCATAGTACTAGGCTGAAGCCATCAATTGTGCTTGATATATTCAAAATAGGGTTCCTCACAAAGCTTTGAAAGGGATAATGCCCTTTAAAGCTTGGCATAAAAGGAAACCTCATGTTGAGCACCTTAGGGTTTTTAGATCCCTAGCCATGGCCTGCATTCTGAAGAAGAAATGCAAAGATATGGAATGACAGTCCAAGCCTTGCATCTTTGTAGGATATTTGGATGGTATTAAGGGGTATCACCTTCTAGATCTAGTTACTTATGAGTTGTTCATCGAGAGAAGTGTCCATTTTTATGAGTGTCTTAGAGACTCAACACTTGACACTTCTTCTCCCTCATCAGATCTACTTCTTCATGATGATTCCTCATTAGATTCAGATCAGCCATAGCAGGTTCTTGAGCTAGAGACATCTTCTTATTCTTCAAGTTTAGACAGCGAGGATAGTGATGTAGAGTCATCCACCTCTACTCAGTTAGAGGATGAGGAGTTAGCACCTGACTCACCCACTTTTGGGCTACTTTGGGCCAAATAGACACTTGAGAGTGCTGGCACTTGGGTAAGAGATCCTGCAAATGACAGACGTACTAGGGGGGATTTTTAGAGAGATCCACATGCCTTCTTTGCTTCAATTTTAGATCCATAGACTTTTTGAGAGGCATCTAGGGTACCTAAGTGGGATATTACTATGGAGGAAGAATATTATTTCTTAATAAAAAATCACACTTGGGATTTGACTTCACTTCCTAAGGGAAGAAAGATGGTTTAATATAGGTGGATATATCGGACCAAGTTTGCAATAGATGGTTTGGTTGATAAGTACAAGGCACAATTGGCCACCAAGGGTTTCTCACAGGTGGTAGGCATTGACTACTCAGAGACCTTGCACCCATTACAAATATTACTTTTATCTAACTCACCTTGGATATTTCTATAGCACATGGTTGGGATGTGCACCAGATGGATGTGAAGGGTGCTTTTCTTCACAGAGACCTAGAGGAGGAGATCTACAAGGAGCAGTTGCTAGGATTTGTTCAAGATTCTTCTTTAGTATGCAAACTTAGGAAATATATCTATGGCCTCAAATAGGCCCCTCAAGCTTGGTATGCCAAGATGGATTCCTTCCTTCTCACAATGGGTTTCACTAGGTGCCATTCTGATCCCAATGTCTACTTCTTGTGGCAGGATGATTTGCTCCTAAATTTGGTTTTATATGTTGATGACCTTTTGATCACTGGGAATTCTTCATTGGCTATTACAGTGGTGAAGGCATCTCTCTAGGATATATTTGGCATGACAGACTTGGGTTTGTTTCACTACTTCCTTGGCATCAAGATCTCATAGTCAGATTCAGGGATTTCTCTTGCACAACCTAAGTATGCTTCTGACTTCTTGGCTCAGTTTCACATGGCTGATTGCAAGCCATATCTGACTCCCTTTCTATCAAGAGTTAAGCTTGAGGTTGACTATTCTTCACCATTGGTTGATGCCACTCAGTATCACCAAATTGTTTTTAGTCTCATCTACTTGGCTCACACTAGGCCTGACATATCATATATAGTGGGACTTCTCTCCAGATTTATGTAGGAACCTCATGAGCTATATTGGAAAATAACTAAGAGGATCTTGCATTACATATAGGGTTCACAGAGATATGGGATTCATTATAGATTTGGCATAGAGGTTCACTTGGTTAGATATATAGATTTAGACTAGGCTAGTGATTCACAGACTCGTAAGTCCACTTCTGGTTATAGTTTCTCTCTAGGTTCTAGTCCTATTAGTTGGTCTAAAATAATATAGAATGTTATTGCTATATCATCCATAGAGGTAGAGTACATGGGAGCTATTAATGGAGTTATTGAGGATATTTGGCTTCAAGGGATTGTTTCTAAGTTTGGCATTCCTATCAAGTAGCTCACCATCATTTCTTGTGACAACTAGAGTACCATTTAGATTTGCAAGAATCTAGTTCAGCACCAGTAGACCAAGCACATAGATATTCACATGCATTCCATTTGAGAGCTTATTCATAGTCAAGTCATTGACTTGATATTTTGCTAGTCTTCAGAGCAGGTTGCAGACATCTTCACCAAACCTTTCACTAAGAGCAAGTTCATTCATCTATGAGCTCTTATTGGGGTGTGGTCCACATCTGCAATATCATCATCTAAGGGGAGGCCACTAGCCTCTTCTTTCTTTTATGTCTCTCTTTTTGGGGGGAGTTGTTTTCCTATGGGTTTTCTCCTTTTCTCTATCTTATGGGAGACTACATTTGTACATGGGTACCTCATCAGGCCTAGTTTCCAGGACCCATTTTATATTTACACACTACCCACCTAAGCTGTGCTTATGGGGGGGGGGGGGGGGGGGCTATTAGTGTAGGTTTTTATTTTTTCCTATTTTTTAATTAGGGAAATTGTATTTTTGTGCATACATGGAGTTTTCCTACATTTGTGGGATAGGCTAGCTTATATGGAGATGTGTGTCATAGATGTGTCATAGGTGTCATAAGAATTTCATAAGTAACTCCCTTGATGGGAGTTACTTCTCTATTCTTAGCACCTTGTCACCACCTTTCATGGAGGAATTACAGTCTTTTCTTGGGGTGCATTGGCCACCTTTTGTGGAGGAGTTACTTATGTGCTCTCCTATATGTATTCTCCACTTTGGCCATCTCATTTTAATCAGATTTTGGTTTTATCCATTTTGTCTTGTGCAATTTAGCTTCTTGTATAATTTCAAATTGCTTTAGCATCTATGTGGTGTGCACTTGCTTCATCTCATGTGATCACATCTCCATTGCATTCAGATTATCTAGATTTTGGAAACAAATATGATACTTGGAAACTTGTTTAAGATATTTTTCATGTATTTAAAATTATTCAAGAAGCTCAAGAAACTTACATTGCATATTTGGAATCCTTAAATGCTTAGCTTCACTACTAAGAGGGTGTTTCATCATTTTTATTAGCTAGGAATGAGTATTCAATACCTTGTACTCCAGCCTTATCCCCTACCTCATACCCTACATTTTCCATTTTACCATCTTGAAAAATGATTTTAAAAGGGGTTTATTCATTTTTTGGGAAGAGATCGAAGTTGTTATACTTTATATGGACATATGATTGAAGTCTTTATTTTATAGATTACAAATATACAACCTCTTGTCTTTGATCTTATAGGCCTACAAACTTAATTTAGATCCTTAAAAAGACTTGAATTATTATTAGCCATTTATGTCTTAAATTTAATCCTTACAATTTTTATGAGGCTCTCTTAGGAGTGTTTTAGTAAATAATGAACTTTTACAGTTAACTAGGTCTATACAAGCTCTAAAACATTCTCTTAACATTACAAACCCTATCTTAGCATTATAACATCATAGAGACCATATAAAATCTAATATAGACCTATTATCTAGGTATTATGAGTTATAATACCTTTCATTAACATTATATCATCATGAAACCTTTAATTCTCTAGTGCAAACCTTTTAGCTAGGTCTTAGATCATGCAAACCTTGAAATATTTATTTTTAGACCTATTGGTATGCTTAGATCATTTTATAAAACCCATATATTATCATTATATCATTAATAAAACCTTGGAAACTATTACACATACCTATTTATGCTCCTATATTATGTTTATAACCTCTATTTTCAATTTTACATGCCTACAACCTCATGTTTCTTGCCTTACCAACAAAGTTTGTAAAGCTCCTAGAAACATGTAGTCATGATTTTGGCTCATGAGAACTTGTTTTGAGGTCTCAAAATTAAAGAATAACCTTATTAAAATGATTAAAACTTAAAATATTTTCTATTTATTTATTTATTATTTATAATGGGTATTCAACCTTGTTTCTTACTTCTTTAAGTAGTGAGACTATCAAAATGCATTATCACAAGTTTAAGGGTTTTATGGACTTTTAAAATGCATTAAACATTAGGAAAGGTTTAATAGGATATATACATGATTAATAAATTATGATGAATTTATATATCACTAATATATGATTTAACACTTACTAATATTCTTTAAAAAAATTCTTCATACCATGCATGAGGAGAAGAATGAAAGAACATCGACTAGTTTTATTGCTCTACCCCTGTAAACGTAATTATTTTCTCCCTTGAAGGCATAAAAACTTATTAATATGGTATTTTGGACCTAAATAACATTATATAAATTTTTTTATAGCTTTTTATATTTCACTCAACCTTGGAAACCACTTACATACCTATAGATCTGATTTTTGTATTGCTACATAGCTTATAAGACCCTACAAACCTCATTTTATTTATACCATGGACCTTATGGGTCTCTATAATTTGTTTCTAATATTAATTTTACTCTTAAAAACCTTAAAAACCTTCAAAACCAATATTAATTTCTCATTTTATCCTCAACATGGCTCTGTAAACTCCTTATTGACCCATAATCTTCAATTTTTTGGTTTTTCGCTCATTATATAGCTTGTAAGGTTTTTATTTCTTCATGTTATAAAACTTGTAGGATTTTAAACTATGTTTTTATGTATAAAAATTGAACAATAACCTTTGAAACATGTTTAAACATATAAAAATTCACCTTATAGACCTTTTAAACTTGTGTTTCTTACACAAGATCTCTACCATGGCTCTGTAGACTTCCTATCAACATGCAGTCTGATTTTATCTTGTAGAAACTACGTTTTGACACCATATACCATTTAAACATGTAGAAACATATTTAGATACCTATATAATCTCATGAAAACCTATAAGCTTCTCATATATTCTTAAAGTATACTTCATGCTCAATATTTCATAAAAAACCACTACTCGTCCTCATGATGTATAGCTTAGAAACATGCTTGAAGACATTCAATGGAAATTTTTTCAGTCATGAACAATGGTTATTCCATGTCATTGAGGTCATATTCATGCTTTAATACCTATATGAAATCTAAAATAACATTTTCGGATGCAACAGAGAGTAAAATAATGAGAAACCTTCATAACTCATGTATTGAAACACCTTAGAAACAATGGAAATTAGTTTTATTTTCTTGAATTAAATGATTATAAAGGTGAAATATACCTAATCATGGCATTCATTAAGTTTTCAAATTTTGGAAGCTTCAAAGAATCCATAAGGAGGCAAAAATAAGGGAAAA
The DNA here is from genome assembly GCA_037957365.1 of Torreya grandis. Classification (NCBI taxonomy): domain Eukaryota; kingdom Viridiplantae; phylum Streptophyta; class Pinopsida; order Cupressales; family Taxaceae; genus Torreya; species Torreya grandis. The sequence continues at coordinate 2,860,955 of JARHVA010001524.1, read as the reverse complement.
CAAGGTAATAAATACTCTTTGAATGAGATGTATGGCCTTTAAGGGTTTTTAAAGGAGTTTCAAACCTTTGAGATGACTCTTATGTCCTTTTTGGAATGTTTCACCCTTTTTTACAACTTAATGAAATGATGTAAGATCTTTTTGATATGTTTTTACATTAAAAATTTCCATTTAATGCCTTTAGTCGTTAAATAGGCCTTGTCAAGGGCTAATATGACCTTGTAATCCTCAATTTATTATTAGGCTTAATGAAAAATGAAAATGTATGGGAAACCCTAAATCATTCATGAAATACTTATTTTTGGTCTAAGGTGCTCCATATGAAGGTACTACTAGATGTTGTTCAGCTGATCATAACCTAGAAGTTCAATTTCTAGCATGTAAAGTGATGTAGAGATCAAGGAGACTTGAAAAATCAATAGTTTAGCAACCTTCATGGGTTTATTACATGTTAATCAAGGATATAGCATTCGTATATAGGTCCATTGGTCATATTAGTCACTAAATAATTTAAAACAACCCAATCTAAAGGTAAAACCTTGATTAAAAAATGCTTGACCAACTTCTATAAAAATTTAAGAAGCCTCAAAACACACAACAAGAAAGCAAATAATAACAAACAATGTGAAAAAACACTTGTAGAAATGAAAAAACTACACTAAAATGAACAAGGTTTTAAAATGACCTTAAAGGTAGGGTTTGAGATGCATCTCATTGATTAGGATAGGTAGTGATTATCCATTAAACCTTTAGAGTTGGAAAGTATTTACTTTCTTGTAACTGGTGATAATGTATGGGCCAATCCAAATGGCATCAAATTTTGTATGTTTTCCATCTTTATCTCTATCTTCAGCCCACTTCAAAAACAATTCTCCTTCCTTGAAGGTTCTAAAAGTAGTTTTCTTATCAAATGTTCTCCTTACTTGGGATTGATGAACTTCAATAGTATAAATCATTTAGTTTCTTACCTCTTCTAGCTCCATCAACTCATCCAGTCTTAATTTTACATATATGTTTGAACTACATGAATTAACATTTAATTATCATCCACATACTGATATAATCACCTTATCAATGCATTCAATCTATATTGTTATTTAGAATGACCTTAAATTTCCACAATGATCATGCTTGACAAATCCTATTAGTGATCATAATACTAAAAATCACTTTATATCCTTATCAATTGTGTTCAATCAAGCTAAAATAATTGATGCTCCTTGGGATTTATTATACTACATTTACAAATTTGATCATTTTCACCGTATATTCCCATACTTTTGGCAAACTTGTAACAACTTCTTGGAGTCCTGATTCTTCATGCTTTCTAATGCCTAGTGATTCCAACATAGTTATATAAACCATTCCTTATATTTCATGAATCTTGTGAAACCATTCCCTAACTTGATATTGAATTCTTTATTTCACTTTTAAGACATTCAAGGCTACCTCATGCATAATCAAGGGGTATGAAGATATTTATTATAGTATTCATTATCCTCATTTGCTAATAATCATGTTAAAGTGTCAACAAAATTATAACCTAATAATATACCTAAAATCATAACATAGATTATATAGTATATCATGATTATGAATTATAATAATCTACAGAGGTTCTTGATAGGTTAGAGGTTTCTTGAAGATCATAGTGTGATACTTGGGATCAGGATCATCATTTATCTCCTTAATGAGACTTGAAAAATATATTTAGAAGTTATTGGGACTTATAATCTCTATCATTTGTAATATTTTATTCCCTAAAAACCCAACTCATAGAATTAATGTTCTTGTGAACACCTTGCATCACTTCATTTAGACTATATATTTGTAGATCATGCTTCATAGTCCTTGTATTTGTAGATTATGGAAGCCTCTAAACTTTCAACCTTATCATGTAATTCATGGTGGACCTATGTTGACTATCATCCTATATGTCACTAATTTACATAGGATTTAAAACCTTATTTTATCTTTAGAACTTATTTAGAAGCCCTTAAGGAGGAATACAAACTCATTGGTTGAGTTTGGATCACAAGATAATCCATTTAATGTTTGGTGTGAGCCTTGAAACTACACCTCTGCCTCAAGACCTTTTGATTAGTGAATTGATGATCTATATACTCTATATCCTTGTATTTCATTATATTATACATTCTTGATGACTCCTCTTTATCTCACTTTGCTGTTATTCTTCTTGGAATTATCTCTCTACTAATCTTCTAACTCCTAGATGAGTCAAAACTTAGGCTTGACAGGTTTAAACTATATTTCCTTGATCTAAAGGTTTGAAAACTCACATAACTACTATTTAAAGGAATATTAACACCTAAAACCATTTCATACACTTTTAAAATTTCATCCCCTAGTTCCATTTACAATTTTACCAATTTTGGCTAAGTATAACAAAAGTTATAAGGCTTTCTTAGCCTTTAGAAATCCTAGACATGGGACATAGTCAAATAGAGGCTGAGAGGGATACATTCTAGATGAATTAGATCTAGTGAATTTTTGTGAAGTACATGAGGATGAATATTGTATTCATTCATGTTTAGTTCCATCATACATCTACCCTTATTGTTGGAATAATCCCCAATGATGAATTCAAGCCTCATCTTGACTATTGTATTACCAATTTTGACACACAAGGCTACAACTTCATTTAAGATTTTGTAATTTTTTTTTATTATTTGTAGGATACCATGATTATAACTCTCCCTAAACAACATTTAATCCATTTCATCTCTATATAATATTTTAAAATCACAAGTATCAAATCTTTGACAATTCCTTCATCACCACTCAAAACTACACATGCTTCTTGAGAAGGTTAAGAACATGATTATAGTCCTAAAAATCATTATAGACCTATAAATTTATTGCGAGTATATTTAGACTTAGATGAAACCTCATTATGGTTACTATAACATTCCCAAGGCTTCTATAACCTCTTAAACTATGCTTCAAGCCAATAAATGCTTTAGAGGTACTGAGTATTGATGTAACTCTCTTGAAAATCACCCATCTATATAGGTATTGACATGAAATCTTTGTTTATGTGTGGTTAGATGAATTGAGGTTCTCATTGTTGGTTTATTAATTCCTTTTGGTGCAAGATAACTTTAAACAAGACTAACACCTTATCATAGGCCTATTAGGACTCTTTAAATTCATCTTTGAGCTAAAACCCCTATATATGAACCTTCATAAACTTATTAATAATAACTTAAATAATGCTAAAATGCCTTAATAAATGATAAAATACCTCAAAAATTAAATAAAGGACCTTAAACCCTACTCATACACCTACATCCCCCTCATTTCTTGACTTGGTTTTCTCAATATCCTATAACTTGGTATTATAGAATTAATAGGTACACTTTATAATGTTATTTAATCCTTTATGTTCATGATAACTTGAAAAAATCTTACCTAATGGTCTTCCTTAATTGGAAAAAATCATATTGGTTCCAAAATTAGGCTAAAATACCTTTTAAAATTATGGACCTCATACATTCTGTCATTCTCAGATCATTATTTAGAACCCGGGGGTTTGATAACTTTAATAACTTTCACCCTCTATAAAAGTAATCTCCTAGCTATAAATTTCACAAAGTAACATTCTCCATGGATTATAATGATTGTTACCCTATCTTGAAGCTATCCTCTATGGGTGACAAACCTCTACCATGCAACATGAAGATAAAAAAAGGAGATGGTAAACTTGGTTTAGTTTCTTTATCTCGTGGAAATCATTCTAGGTACATTAAGACTACACTATCATATTGCAAGCCTATTGGTGATATCTCAAGACCAAATATGACCTTAAAACATGGAAATTTATTATCCTATAGACCTATATATATGATTGGAGGAGATAATAGATTGGTAAGGAGGTTAGTTTTCTTTATTTGAGTACCTTCATTCAGATGAGGTACTCTACAAACCATCATCTAGATTCAATATTGAATTGACAGACCTATAGTTCTTCATTTTTATTGAGACATCACTATTTTACCTTAGAATTAACCCATCTAAGTCCACTTATTTTTTCAAGTGGCAAGGGTGAATCAATAAAATAGAGAGGTGGGCTTGGTTTGAGTCTCTACTCTCAAGGAAACTCTTCAAAATTTTTGCCAATTATCCTTATTGTCTTTCATAACTATATATTAACATTCCAAACTCAAGCTTCTATAAGACCACTAAAAATTGATATTTTTAAAGAACATACACATTCCAACCACTGTGAATGTATTGAAGAGATAAATAAAGGTCATTATGTCTATTCAAGACCCTTTATTGAGAGAAAAACACCTCAATACGTTTTAAAAACCTTACTTCTAGGTATGCAAATTTGTGTGTTGGGTGTAAGAATAGAACCCTTCTAAAACCCCTATAGTATTGGGATACTATGATTTTTAATACCTCATATAAAAATATTGAGAGGTGATATGAATCATTTGGATCCTTTAAATTATTTTCATCCCAATGAGAACCGTTTACAACACATATCCACTCTATCTCTTAAATGGTAGACCTACATCCTTCTCTTGGTCCTGGATCACTTATGAAACCCTTAGATGGATATCATGGATTAAAATTAATTGGAGGTATCCCAAGAGGCATCATAAACACGTAAATAACCCTTTATCTCCATGTAATCCATCAAAATAATCTTAAAACAACCAAAAGTTGATCCACACACTCTTAGGGTTTTAAAGGCATCAATGGAGTTTTGGTTGGTTTTACATGATTTGAGGCTTCTAATTAAAACTTAATGCATCTAAATGAGTCTCAGTAGACCACTTTAAAACACCTATGAACCATTTTTTTCCATGCAATAATAAGAGGGAGATTAATCCAAATATCATGCTTTAAACAAATTCCTCACATGCCTATTTGGTCTTCTTAATGATTTTTCATAAAGTCAAGGGGATATTTCTCTTCTCCTATCACCTAGGATATTTTATTTAGGACATCCTCCCTATTTAATGGATGTAATTTACCATGTATCTATAAAATGAAAATATCCCATTCATGAAAATGGATTCTCTAGGTCTGTAAAGGAGCTACTTAGTTATTTTTTCACTTTTCTTTACTTCTTAAGCATGGATCATATTCTTGGAGACCTATAATACCTTTATCATGATGTGAATATCCTTGACATGGATTTACGTTGACTTGAAAGTGTTTGTATAATTTTCATAACTAGAATAAAACTTCTCAAACTCTACCTATTTCATGTCAAATCTTCATTTTTGAAGGTCTCTCCTATTTTGAAGCCAATATTTATGATTTTTGTCCATGAATGGATGTATTTGGAAATGAAATTTTTTACAAATTTTTTTATAATCCATGAAACCTAAATGACCAAGCTTGAAAAGGAAATGCATGCCACAATAAGCCAAAAAAGAGGTAAAATAAGTCATTCAATGTAATTTGACCCTATTTGTATGGGTTAGTGAAGATCATGGGCATATTTTAGTGTTGTGAGGATCTGTAAGACATTAAAAAGGGTTTTTATTTCTAAAAGTGACTTGAATAGGTTAGATGATGTGACATTATGACCTTTTCACAATGTCACATGTACGTTGGAGACTCTTTTTATTATGTTTATGGCTTGATTATGTGTTATAAAGATCCTTTGTACCTCATTTTTAGTTAAAACTCACTTAAAACACCTCTATTTTTTGTACATGTTGTCATAGTTATATTTCTATTCAAGGACTATATTACTTCAATTTGAATGCATCTAAGTATGTAAAGAGATCTAATCAAAGTTACCTAGACTTGAACAATTCCTTAAAATAGAAACTATGTATTGAGAAACCACTTAGAATTGACATCAAACGTGATTCATGAAAAGGAAAAAATACTCCTTTAAAGTATCTAAAATTAATATTCTCAATCATACCTAATTTATAACACTATTTCACTTTCATGAGATGCATTTAAGGAAATACATTAGATTGACCTTTGTATGAAACTACTATCTCAAAGGAAGAATATGTTATAGGTACCCAAGTGGATAGAATAGTCAATAACCATGTGGATGGGGGCCAAGGCTTTAAATTAGGTTCCTTCTAAACCTCAAAGTGCACCCTTTTTCCTTATCTTAGTACATAGATCAATCTTATGACATCTAGTGTGCCATTTTGAGATTCATTAGAGAGTCTACCTATCAATAATACTATCTCTCACCTTTGATGATAGGCCTCCATGTTTGATTATATGCCTAAAATTTTGCCTCATCAAAATTTATTCATTTACACAAAGGCACTTGAAACCCTAATTATGGATGTTTTCCAACATTTAAGCTTTAAAGGCCTCTTATGTTTAGTTGTAGGCTACCCATATTGTATATGACCCTAAAAAATCTAGATTATAGATAAGATAGTCATCTTGAAATTTAAATAAACATTCTTGGTTCTTTTGAAAAACATTAGATAATATCAATAAGAAGCGAAACAAATAAATACCCCCCCCACAAATTCCTGCACACTATTTTATTTTTCTTAGAAAAAATTGAAACTTGAATACTATTTTACAATAGCCACATGTTATTTTAGTTTAGTGTTATAAGTCAAAACCTTGGTATACATTTTGTTTTTTTAAACTTGAGGAATAAGGTATAGAGAAGGCTCCAATAAATTATATTTATTAGGTTGGCAAATTTTCAAAAAAATTATAGGTTTAGAGGTTTAGAGATCTAGTCACATTGTAGCAACCTTAAAACTAGTAAAGTATAATGGAATAAGGCATCCATAAAGTATTTTTTATTAATGTTATATATGATTTCCACATGATTCATGTAAAAAAAATTGAAAAATAATATTAGTGGAGAGTATTTTTTTATAATTTACAAAAGGAGAATATTGAATCTACCAAAGAAAATTCTTATCTACTGTAGTTGAATAGTGACTATTATCCATGTGGCAACCTTAGAAGTAGATATTATTTAGAAATGAATTATATATTTTTATTAATAAATATTCTAATCATATTATTTTTCTTTTAATGTATTATCATTTTTTGGGTTTCAGTAATGTAATTATGGAAGTAAAAATAATAGTATGACATTTCCCAAGACCAGCAAGAATGTGGGTCTAATTTCAGTAGAAGAAGAGGTATACATAGTATATGAAATAAAATAATGAGGAAGGAAATGTATTAAAATATATCATAAGTAAAAAATATTTTATGAACCAATCTCTTGCATCTTTCTCCAAGAAACCTGTGGTAAAGACTGATTGGAATTTGTCTCATCATTTGGAGAACAACAAGCCACCATGCACTCTTAACCATATTTTTAGATAGAGCCTTGCCTATGGAAAAGAAACATTATATTAATGTCATTATATTTAGTTTCTTCTTGAGTTGTATGATTTGATAATTTATGGGGTTGTTAAAGGGTATGGGGCAAAATAAACTAGTCATTTATCTAGCTTGTTTATGGATACTTGTGTGCCATATGAACTAGTTCTCATGGATGGATCTATCTATGTGAGAAATAATGTATAATGATTATTATAACATGTTTTATGTGGTTTCAAGGTCACACATGTCTATTGGGTTATTTTTTGAAGCATAATTCAAGCTCAGGCCCATGAAAGAATGCATGAAGGTTACCTACATATCTATTACTAGTAATCTAGACAATGTTGCTATCAGTAAATCTCAATATAATCAAAATAAAGTTACATATTTTGAGATAATGGTAGTTAATATATTGGAATAAATGGTGTAATTACATATAGACATTGTTGGAAGAGGTAAAAAGTGGAAGTTTGCATGTAACACATCGTAACAACTTCTTTTTCTTTATTAAAGAATGTAATGACTCCATGAAAGTGGTAGGTGGTTGATATTTTGTAAAAATCATTACTAAAACTAGAGAATAAGCTAAAAATATTTATTTTGATATGAATTTGTAAACATAGGAAATAAAATTTCATTTAAATATTAATTAGGTAAAAGACATGTCTTTATATGTAATAGATGGTTTAAAATTTTAAATAAGTATACACAAAATGAAGGGTTTATAGTTTGAAAAAATTATAAATACATTTTGAGATTGTATTAAAAATTAGAGTAGAGGTGCAGGAAGCTCCAACATGAGAGGCCATGGAGAATAAGAGTAGGAGTAATTTAGTTTCTGAACAACATTTGTAATGGAGTAGAATTTTTAAAAATTGAATTTTATAGAGCCTTTGTGTGTCTCAGAGTGAGACACCTATTTAAGTCTAGGTGACTATTATAAAGGTTAGAAAGAAAGGAGAGTTTGAATAATTTAACATTATTTGTAAAATAAAATAAATATGTGTCCATAAGGAGTTAGATAGTCAAAAGAAAGGAATATTCAAATGAGAAGCTGGAGAGCTTATCTAGGCAAGTGTGTAAAGAAGGAAAAAGCAAACCATTTATTTGAATAAAATATCTCATTTGGATTTCATGTGAGTTTGTGTGTAATATTCTCCTCTCTTGTTAGTTTTTTCCATCATTTACTCTATTCATATTTGAAATGTGCTATTTTAGTAATTTATTCTAATCATTTTAAAATCATATTAAAGTGTAAAAGTGAGTGAGAGAAGAAAAGACATTAACTTACTCCACTACCTCCATTAGTCTAGGCATGTTTAAATAAAGGGAACTAATAATTTGAATGCATTAATCTTATTTAATGCATTGGACTTGTTCAATGTCAACTTGTCTAGTTGTTTATTGTAGTTGGGGATAAATCATCCTATCTTTACTCCCTTTATCTCCTAGAACAATTACCTTTGATACTCCTTGACTAATGACCTAGTCTTCATGCTTAAAACACTCTTAGAAAATATCTAAATTTGCCACTTTTGTATTGAACATGTGATGGTTGGATGAAGGTAGATAATCTTGACTTATTCTCATTGCTTAGATTCCTTGGTAAGTATCTTGTACAAAAATAGGTCTGAGACTGACATAACTCACCCGTTTAGAGCCTTTTTTCATGTTTCTCATGAATTCAAATCACCTTAAGGAGGTTACACCTTTTTAGGATCATGTTTCCTATTAGTTTCCATGTTTTATTTACTATCTCAATCAACTTGAATCATTCATTCATCTGAAGGGATATTACCTTAGTCTTTGTTATTAGTGTAGGTTTTTATTTTTCCATATTTTTTAATTAGGGAAATTGTATTTTTGTGCATACATGGAGTTTTCCTACATTTGTGGGATAGGCTAGCTTATGTGGAGATGTTTGTCATAGATATGTCATAGGTGTCATAAGAATGTCATAAGTAACTCCCTTGATGGGAGTTACTTCTCTATTCTTAGCACCTTGTCACCACCTTTCATGGAGGAGTTATCATCTATTCTTGGGGTGCCTTGGCCACCTTTTGTGGAGGAGTTACTTACATGCTCTCCTATATGTATTCTTCACTTTGGCCATCTCATGTTAATCAAATTTTGGTTTTCTCCATTTTGTCTTGTGCAATTTAGCTTCTTGTATAATTTCAAATTGCTTTAGCATCTATGTGGTGTGCACTTGCTTCATCTCATGTGATCACATCTCCATTGCATTCAAATTATCCAAATTCTGGAAACAACTCTAATATGGTATCAGAGCCACTCTGATAATCATGTATCTAGTTATGCTATTCTAAAATTCTTACTTTGCTTTCTTAGTAGTTTTTTTTAACTCCGTTGTTTTGGTAGAGTTTTTTTGAAAATCATGCAAATCCATATAGAAACTTGTTCAAAAAATTAATTTTGAGTTAGAATTTGCCAAGATATCTTATAGAACTATTGTGGCTTTAGAAAAGGAAGTGGAATTTCTTTTTTTTTGGTCACTCTATAGGAAAAAGATAGATCTCTATAATCTGGTTCTACTTCTTGGACGTTGGAGGGGTTGAATTTGTTGCAAGATGCTAGGTGCCATTATTGTGAGCAAAGGGAGGAGGAGCCCTCCATGCATTCTATCTAGGTGCTCTCACTCCATGTAGACTGTTCCATAATGCCATGCCAAGTAGCAACAACATCCTTTCTATAGCCATGCCATCAACTGTATGACACCCAACATCCAACAAAATCAAAACTTTTTTTTTTAAAAATGACACCTTATTCTAGTCCTTTTCTACCCAGACTTGCTGTGCATTGAAGTCTACAATCAATAACCTTTCCTTTCCTAGCAAATCAAAACTGTGCCCTTTTTCTTGGTAAGAGAATTCTGCCAGCACATTTTTAAAAAAAATGGCACCCCTTCCTTGGTTGGTGTCCCATGTGGCATCTTGAACTGGGCATTGGTAATTGATTATTTAAATTTTTTCTGCCTTTATTCAATTTACAATGTCATTTAGTATGTTGGAAAACAAGTAAGTTGAAAACATTTTTAAAAAAAAGCAATTTAGAGGTTTTTAAAAAACTTGTATCTTCAACCTACGAAGACGAAGGGTGAGGCCCAGGTTGGTAGGAGGCCAATTCCCCCTCACAAAAACCTCCTTTGGATTCCTTTTTCTATGCTAAATCTAATGAGTGGTTGGAAGGCCACTTTCTCTCTCCAAACAGGCATTTTTTTAATGTTTTAGTGCTTTTTTTATAAAAACACTAGTTTACAGGAAAATCAAACCTTTAATATCTTGCAAATGGTAGCTCAGATTTGGGTGCCAGTTTTTGCAAAAGTGTTCGTAATCCAATTCTCCATAGTGTAGGCTTGTTATTTGTTAAAAATACACTATTTTATAAAGTGCCTAAAATTTGGGTCTCCTGAGACACATTTTCGGCTGAGTCCAATGTCCTGTTTGCTTATAGTCTTGCACTGATTGCTATAAGACAAATTCTTGACTAAGCCCAACATCTTTTGAACATGCACTTTCATATTTAGGGAGGGCTCAATATTTTTGGGGGTGTGATTGCTTTTCACAACTTGCAAATCTTTGCTTTCATTCTCCTTTCTGCATAATTTCACAACTTGCAGTAAACACAACATCACCTAAATTCAACTTAAAATGGATTATTTTCAACTTAAACCCCTAAAAACCATGAAATATCATGAATGGAAGGTTAAAATGTCAATCATTCTAAGAAGCAAAGGGTTGTATAGGATCACCATGGGTACTGAAGTAGAACCCAACACTGATGTTGAAAAGGTCAAGTGGTACAACCATAGTGATGAAGCCTATGGATTACTAAGCTTGTGTGTGTCTCCAAAACTTATCTTCAATTTATAAAACTCTAAGACTCCCAAAGAAATATGGGACACCTTATAAAAATTATTTGGGAAGCTTGATGAGATGAGAGGTCATGAGCTCAAAAACAAACTCATAAGTCTAAGTCCTAGCAAATTTGACACCCTAAAGGACTTCTTCACTAAGTTTAAGGCCCTTAGATTGCAATTGAAATAATGTGGGATAGAGAAGAAAAATGATCAACTCATCCTTTCCATTCTCACAAATTTAGGTCCAAGCTATTCAGTATTTGTCTCCACTTTTCATGCCACAAAAAGTTTCGTTGGCACTACATGGAAAATGCCTTTTCTGGATTCATTCATTACTTACTTGACTAGGAGCAAGATAAGATAATTCAAATGGGAAAAATTAATTATACTCAACCCCAAGCTTTGATAGCTGGAAATGGTAAGGATGAGACTTCAACAAAGGAGAAGAAGAAAAATAACAAGGACCAAGAGAAGAAGAAAGAAAACAACAATCCTACCAAAAACAACACTGAGTCTTCCTCCTCCAATGCCAAACCTAAGAAGGAGAAGGTTAAGTGTGCCTATTGTAAAAAGAGAGGGCATGATGAACACAAATGCATGAATAAACAAATAGATCACCTAACTCATCTTCTAGAGAAGCACAACATAGGTGTTCTAGAGTCCATCAAGCAGAATTCATCTACCCAAGATTCTACCAAGGCAAAAGGCAAGGGTAAGGAGAAATAAAATGGAAAGCCCCTTGTAGCTACTACAACTTCTACAACATCATGGGTCATTGATTCAGGTTCTTCTCACCACATGGGCTCTTCACTAGTTGAGTTTTCATCTTTAGAGCCTTGTAGCATGACTTCAATTATTTCGAGTGATGACACATCAATTTTTGTTATAGGGAGAGGGTCAGTTGAAATGGAAGGAGGAACATTCAATAATGTTCTAAGTGTTCCTTCTCTTTCAACTAATATCCTATTAGTGTACCAAATCACTCACATTGGTTAGGGCATGAGAGTTTAGTTTTCACCAGATTCAATGGCTATCAAGGAGTTGCATAGTGATACTATAGTGGCAATGGGTAGGGCAGATCACCAAGCCAAGTTATACACCTTCTCACATTTTTCACTAGATTCTTCTCCAACAACATTGCTAACTCATTCAGGTGAAGTTAGTAAATTGTGGCATGAGTGGTTTGGCCACCTTAACTACTGCTACCTTGAGTGACTTTGCAAACATGACATGGTCATTGTCTTGCCTCGTGTCCAATTCTTAAAAGGACTTTGTGAGGGGTGTTCCCTTGGGAAGCATCCCGAAGAAAAATTTGACAAAGGCAAAGCTTGGAGGGCTTCACAACCTTTGGAGTCAGTCAACAATGATGTATCAGGACCCTTTCCCAAACCATCTTTCACAAGGGCCAAGTACATCCTCACTTTCATTGATGATTTCTCTAGGTACACTTGGATATATTTTCTCAAACAAAAGTCTGAAGTGTTTGAAAATTTTCTAGACTTCAAGGCTCTTGTTGAGAAATAGAGTGAGAAATCCATCAACGTTCTTCAAATTGATAATGGAGGGGAGTATGTCAGCAATAGGTTTGAGTAGTTTTGCAGCATAGAGGAGATTGATTTGCAGCGCACAGTCACTTACAGTCCTTCCCAGAATGGGGTTACTAAACACAAAAATAGGTTCTTAAAAGAGATGGGTAGCTATATGATTCACTCCAAATCCTTTGCACCATAGTACTAGGCTAAAGCCATCAATTGTGATTTCTACATTCAAAACAGGGTTCCTAACAAAGCTTTGAAAGGGATAACACCCTTTGAAGCTTAGCATAAAAGGAAACCTGATGTTGAGTACCTTAGGGTTTTTAGATCCTCAGCCATGGCCTGCATTTTGAAGAAGAAATGCAAAGATATGGAATGTCAGTCCAATCCTTGCATCTTTATAGAATATTTGGATGGTATTAAGGGGAATCACCTTCTAGATCTAATTACTCATGAATTTTTCATCGAGAGAAGTGTCCATTTTTAAGAGAGTCTTAGAGAATCAACACTTGACACTTCTTCTCTCTCATTGGATCTACTTCTTCATGATGATTCCTCATTAGATTCAGATCAGCCACATCAAGTTCTTAAGATAAAGACATCTTCTTATTCTTCAAGTTCAGACAGCGAGGACAGTGATGCAAAGTCATCCACCTCTAGTTAGTCAGAGGATGAGGAGTTAGCACCTGACTCAGCCACTTTGGGCCAGACAGACACTTGAGAGTGCTAGCACTTGGGTAAGATATCCTACAGATGATAGACATACTAGGGGGATTTTCAAAGAGATCCACATGTCTTCTTTGCTTCAGTTTTAGATCCATAGACTTTTTGAGAGGAATTTGGGGTACCTAAGTGAGATAGTGCTATGGAGGAAGAATATTCTTCCTTAATCAAAAATCACACTTGGGATTTGACTTCACTTCCTAAGGGAAGAAAGATGGTTTAATGTAGGTGGATATATCAGAACAAGTTTATAGCAGGTGGGTCAGTTGATAAGTACAAGGCATGATTGGTCACCATGGGTTTCTCATAGGTGGTAGGCATTGACTACTCAGAGACCTTTGCACCTATTGCAAATATGACTTCTATCTGACTCACCTTAAATATTTCCATAGCACATGGTTGGGATGTGCACCAGATGGATGTGAAGTGTGCCTTTCTTCACAGAGACCTAGAGGAGGAGATCTACATGGAGCAATCGCCAGGATTTGTTTAGGATTCTTCCTTAGGATGCCAACTTAGGAAATCTATCTGTGGCCCCAAACAGGCCCCTCAAGCTTGGTATGCCAAGATGGATTCCTTCCTTCTCACAATGGTTTTCACTAGGTGCCATTCTGATCCCAATGTCTACTTCTTGTGGCAAGATGATTCACTCCTAATTTTGGTTCTATATGTTGATGACCTTTTGATCACTAGGAGTTCTTCATCAGCTATTACAGTAGTGAAGGCATCTCTCTAAGATAGATTTGGCATGATAGACTTGGGTTTGTTTCACTACTTCCTTGGCATCGAGATCTCACAATCAGATTTAGGGATTTCTCTTACACAACCTAAGTATGCTCTTGACTTATTCACTTAGTTTCACATGGCTAATTGGAAGCCATCTCTGACTCCCTTTCTATTAGGAGTCAAGCTTGAGGCTGACTGTTCTTCACCATTGGTTGATGCCACTCGGTATCACCAACTTGTTGGTAGTCTCATCTACTTGACTCACACCAAGCCTGAAATATCATATATAGTGGGACTTCTCTCCAGATTTATGCAGGAACCTCATGAGCTATATTGGAAAGTAGCTAAGAGGATCTTGAATTACATACAGGGTTCATAGAGATATGTGATTCATTACAAATTTGGCATAGAGGTTAACTTGGTTGGATATACAGATTCAGACTAGGTTAGTGATTCATAGACTCGTAAGTCCACTTCTGGTTATAGTTTCTCTAGGTTCTAGTCCTATCAGTTGGTTTAGAAAAAAGCAAAATGATATTGCTATATCAGCCACAGAGGTAGAGTAAAAGGGAGCTATTAATGAAACTACTGAGGATATTTGGCTTCAAGGGATTGTTTCTGAGTTTGGCATTCCTATCAGGTAGCCCACCATTATTTATTGTGACAACCAAAGGACCATTCAGATTTACAAAAATCTAGTTCAGCACCAGTAGACCAAGCACATAAATATTCACATGCATTTCATTTTAGAGCTTATTCATAGTCAGTTCATTGACTTGATATTTTTCTAGTCTTCAAAGCAAGTTGTAGACATCTTCACCAAATCTTTCACTGAGAGCAAGTTCATTCATCTATGAGCTCTTCTTGGGGTGTAGTCCACATCTATAGTAGCTTCATCTTTGGGGGAGGCCACTAGCCTCTTCTTTCTTTTATGTCTCTCTTTTGGGGGAAAGTTTTTTTCCTACAAGTTTTCTCTTTTTCTCTATCTTATGGGAGACTGCATTTGTACATGGGTACCTCATCAGGCCTAGTTATCAGGACCCATTTTATATTTCCACACTGCCCACGTAAGCTGCGCTTATGGGGGGTATTAGTGTAGGTTTTTATTTTTCCCTATTTTTTAATTAGGGAAATTGTATTTTTGTGCATACATGGAGTTTTCCTACATTTGTTGGATAGGCTAGATTATGTGGAGATGTATGTCATAGATGTGTCATAGGTGTCATAAGAATTTCATAAGTAACTTCTTTGATGGGAGTTACTTCTCTATTATTAGCACCTTGTCACCACCTTTCATAGAGGAGTTACAGTCTATTCTTGGGGTGCCTTGGCCACCTTTTGTGGAGGAGTTACTTACGTGCTCTCCTATATGTATTCTTCACTTTGGCCATCTCATGTTAATAAAATTTTGGTTTTCTCCATTTTTTCTTGTGTAATTTAACTTCTTGTATAATTTCTAATTACTTTAGCATCTATGTGGTGTGCACTTGCTTCATCTCGTGTAATCACGTCTCCATTACATTCACATTATCCAGATTCTGGCAACAAGTCTAATACTTAGAAACTTGTTTAAGCTATTTTTCATGTATTGGAAATTATTTAGGAAGCTCAAGAAACTTACATTCCACAATTGGAATCCTTAAATGATTAGCTTCACTTCTAAGAGCATGTTTCATCATTTTTATTAGTTAGGAATGAGTATTCAATACATTATACTCCAGCCTTATCCCCTACCTCATACCCTACATTTTCCATTTTACCATCTTGAAAAAGGATTTTAAAAGGGGATTATTCATTGTTTGGGAAGAGATCCAAGTTTTTATACTTTATATGGACATATGATTGAACTCTTTATTTTATAGATTACAAATATACAACCTCTTGTCTTTGATCTTATAGGCCTACAAACTTTATTTAGATCCTTAAAAGACTTGAATTATTATTAGCCATTTATGTCTTAAATTTAATCCTTACAATGTTAATGAGGCTCTCTTAGGAGTGTTTTAGTAAATAATGAACTTTTACGGTTAACTAGGTCTATACAAGCTCTAAAACATTCTCTTAACATTACAAACCCTATCTTAGCATTATAACATCATAGAGACCATATAAAATCTAATATAGACCTATTATCTAGGTATTATGAGTTATAATACCTTTCATTAACATTATATCATCATGAAACCTTTAATTCTCTAGTGCAAACCTTTTATCTAGGTCTTAGATCATGTAAATCTTGAAAATTTTATTTTTAGACCTATTGGTATGCTTAGATCATTCTATAAAACCCCTATATTATCATTATATCATTAATAATACTTGGAAACTATTACACATACCTATTTATTCTACTATATTATGTTTATAACCTCTATTTTCAATTTTACATGCCTACAACCTCATGTTTCTTGCCTTACCAACAAAGTTTTTAAACCTCCTAGAAACATGTAGTCATGATTTTGGCTCATGAGAACTTTTTTGAGGTCTCAAAATTAAAGAATAACCTTATAAAAATGATTAAAACTTAAAATATTTTCTATTTATTTATTTATTATTTATAATGGGTATTCAACCTTGTTTCTTACTTCTTTAAGCATTGAGACTATCAAAATGCATTATCACAAGTTTAAGGGTTTTATGGACTTTTACATTGCCTTAAACATTAGGAAAGGTTTAATAGGAAATATACATGATTAATAAATTAAAATGAAGTGTATATATCACTAAGATATGATTTAACACTTACTAATATTCTTTAAAAAAATTCTTCATACCATGCATGAGGAGAAGAATGAAAGAACATCGACTAGTTTTCTTGCTCTACCCCTGTAAACGTAATATTTGTCTCTCTTGAAGGCATAAAAACTTATTAATATGGTATTTTAGACTTAAATAACATTATATAACCTTTTTTATACCTTTTTATATTTCACTCAACCTTGGAAACCACTTACATACCTATAGATCTGATTTTTGTATTGCTACATAGCTTATAAGACACTACAAACCTCATTTTATTTATACCATGGACCTTGTGGGTCTTTATACTTTGTTTAAAATATTAATTTTACTCTTAAAAACCTTATAAACCTTCAAAACCAATATTAATTTCTCATTTTGTCCTCAACATGGCTCTGTAAACTCCTTATAGACCCACAATCTTCTATTTTTTGGTTTTTTGCTCATTATATAGCTTGTAAGGTTTTTATTTCTTCATGTTATAGAATTTTTAGGATTTTAAACTATGTTTTTATGTATAAAAATTGAATAATAAGCTTTGAAACATGTTTAAACATATAAAAATTCACCTTATAGACCTTTTAAACTTGTGTTTCTTACACAAGATCTCTACCATGGCTCTGTAGACTTCCTACCAACATGCAGTCTGATTTTATCTTGTAGAAACTATGTTTTGACACCATATACCATTGAAACATGTATAAACATATTTAGATACCTATGTAATCTCTTTAAAACCTTTAAACTTCTCATATATTCTTAAAGTATACTTCATGCTCAATATTTCATAAAAAACCACTACTCGTCCTCATGATGTATAGCTTAGAAACATGCTTGAAGACATTCAATGGAAATTTGATCAGTCATGAACAATGGTTATTCCATGTCAATGAGGTCATATTCATGCTTTAATACCAATATGAAACCTAAAATAGCACTTTTGGATGCAATAGAGAGTAAAATAATGAGAAACCTTCATAACTCATGTATTGAAACACCTTAGAAACAATGGAAATTAGTTTTATTTTCTTGAATTAAATGATTATAAAGGTGAAATTGACCTAATCATTGCATTCATTAAGTTTTCAAATTTTGGAAGCTTTAAAGAATCCATAAGGAGGCAAAAATAAGGGAGAACAAGGTCATAAATACTCTTTGAATGAGATGTATGGCCTTTAAGGGTTTCTAAAGGAGTTTCAAACATTTGAGATGACTCTTATGTCCTTTTTGGAATGTTTCAAACTTTTTCACAACTTAATGAAATGATCTATGATCTTTTTGATATGTTTTTACATTAAAAATTTCCATTTAATGCCTTTAGTCATTAAATAGGCCTTGGCAAGGGCTAATATGACCTTGTAATCCTCAATTTATTATTAGGCTTAATGAAAAATGAAAATGTATGGGAAACCCTAAATCATTCATGAAATACTTATTTTTGGTCTAAGGTGCTCCATATGAAGGTACTACTAGATGTTGTTCAGTTGATCATAACCTAGAAGTTCAATTTCTAGCATGTAAAGTGATGTAGAGATCAAGGAGACTTGAAAAATCAAGATTTTAGTAACCTTCATGAGTTTATTACATGTTAAGCAAGGATATAGTATCTGTATACAAGTCCATTGGTCATATTAGTCACTAAATACTTTAAAACAACCCAATCTAAAGGTAAAACCTTGATAAAAAAAATGCTTGACCAACTTTGATAAAAAAAATGAAGAAGCCTCAAAACACACAACAAGAAACCAAATAATAACAAACAATGTGAAAAAACGCTTGGATAAATGAAAAAAACTACACTAAAATGAACAAGGTTTTAAAATTACCTTAAAGGTAGGGTTTGAGATGCATCTCATTGATTAGGATAGGTAGTAATTATCCATTAAATCTTGAGAGTTGGAAAGTATTTACTTGCTTGTAATTGGTGATAATGTATGGGCCAATCCAAATGGCATCAAATTATGTATGTTTTCCATCTTTATCTCTATCTTCAGCCCACTTCAAAAACAATTATCCTTCCTTGAAGGTTCTAAAATTAGTTTTCTTATCAAATGTTCTCCTTACTTGGGATTGATGAACTTCAAGAGTATGAATCAATCAGTTTCTTACCTCTTCTAGCTCCATCAACTCATCCAATCTTAATTTTATTACATTATTCTCTATCATCTCTGATTATTATACAATATTAATATTAGTTAAATCCAATGACAAGGTAAGTTTTTCCTTTCTCCCATACACCACCATGAAGGGAAGGCTACCAATGTTTCTCTTAGGTGTGATTCTATCATCCCAAAGGGTTATCTCGATTTTGGTATGCCAATTCTTTTTATTATCCTCCATTATCCTTTTAATGATCCTTATCATGTTCTTATTTTTAGACTAAACTAAACCATTTCCTTGAGGGTGATATTTTGAATAATTTTTAAGATAGATACCATGCTTAATTACTCATTCACTAATTTGAGTGCTTGTAAAGGTTTTAACATTATCAAAAATAATATTCAATAAAGCACCCAGCATTATAACTATCTCTTCAATGAATTTTAATATGGAATCTTGATTATCCTCCTTCAATATAAAAACTTTATCCCATATAGTGAAGTAATATGTGGTTATCAAAACCCATTTGTGGCTAGTACTAGATGGTGGATTTATCATACCAATGAAGTCTAAACCCCACTAAACAAAGGTTTTTTCTATTTGAATAGGGTGAAGATAAAGGTAAGATAACCTTTTATTTCCTATGAATTAAGCACACTTATTTCAATTTATCACCCATTTTTGGGCATCTCTTAAGAAATCATGCAAATAATAACTAGCTCTCATGATCTTAGTAGTAGTATTCATTGGTGAGAAATGACCTCTTGATAGGACATCATTAAACTCTTAAAGCACTCTAATAACCTAGTTATGATTAATACACCTTAATATAACTCAATTCATATCCTTTATAAATAATAATACATCAAAAAGGAAAGAGGGAATATATTTTAACCTAAAATACCTCCTCTTTACCTTATTAAGGCCTTGAGGATACTCACTTGTTTGTAATAAAGAAACCATATCTTGAATCCAACTATTTGAAGGGTTGAGATCAGATGATTTGTCTTTGTGTATCATGTATATTATTTTATTATCCACTTTTATTTCTATTGTAAGTTGTTCACACAATCCTTTATCCCTCACAAGCTTAGTTATCTTTATATGAGCATCATACTCCATGACCTTAGTAATCCAACCAAATCTTTTCTCATTGTAATCCAACAAATATCCTCACAAATTTTATCCTTCCTAAGAAAAATTTAAGACATTTCTTATGGCTTGGGAGAGAAAGAGACAAAATGTAATTCAATCTCTTTGTATTAATGGCAATACCATTCTTTAAGACTATCCTAATAGTTTTTCTTCATGAAAAATAAAAACACACTTTTTAGGATTAAAAGATGCTCCAAATTACCTATATATATTGAGTAATTTTCTTAGATGATTCAAATACTCACTTGCATGCTTTGAAAAATTAGTTATGTCATCCAAATAAACCAAGATAATATCATTAATGAGACCTTTAAAGGCCACATAAATTTCCCTTTATAAATTTGGATGATATGGTATCCATACCTATCTTGTAACGTTCAATTATTTCTAGTATAAAAATTTTCCTCTTCTTACATAAATTTAACAATTTACTTGTTAGTATCAAACACTTGCCAACTAGTTGTATTATATAGAACCACTAGTGAAACTATAAGATTAACATATTGATAAAAGTATTTCATAATATTATATTGATAACCAACTACCATAATCCTATAAATATCTTTATTTTTTACTCTTGGTACCATCTAAATGTTGAAATCTTCAAAGTCTTCAAATAGGTCCCATACTCTATGTTTGTAGTATTTTATCAAGAACTTCTTGGCTTCAATTGGAGATCTAACCTATTATATGATGATTTAAGTACATATAAACACCTTCAACAATTTTTCCCCCTCTTTTGTGTTAATTGGAGACCTTAGATTAATGTTTCTTATTTAGCTACATTATTGGTACAGTTGAATTGAAGCCTAAATGCAAAGAAGTATCTCTATTTTTTAGGAGAGACCATCATGACACCAGAACCAACACCAATATTACTTACTGATCCATTAAATGAAATATTACATACTAATTCAATATATTATTATGGCTTCATGAGATTGGATATAATAAAATTTTCTTCATCTATTCAAGAAGTACCCAACCCTATTTCTTCCATATGGCCATATGGATTAGACTCATACAGTTACTTTGCCCAATTATCAATAAAAATGTATGGAACTTATGCTAAGGATGTATCAACCTCATGAATAGCATCATCTTATTCTTGGTATGAATGGTACAATTCACGTTGATAAGATTAGGAATATATGGCTTAATATGATCATTGGAGAATAGGTTCAGCTTTGATAGTTACCCTTGTTCCATATCTAGTCCTAATAAGCATATGTGACCAATATAAAGATAAATATCCCACCATTTATGTAGTAAAGTCTCTAGAAATTCATATGTAAAAATAGAAAGGGAAATCAATAACTAAAATGTGTTGTGAGATGTAAATACTTGGATATACATGAAGTGTAAGGTTTAGATTTATAATGACTCCTATTGTATTAACACCAATTCCATCTGGTTAGATAGACTCTTTGTTTATTGGTGTGTAATATGTAACAAATCAATAATTTTCTTGGGCATAACAAAACTACTAGATCTAAAATCCATCATAAAATTATGCACAAGATGAATACAAATGAATGATGATGTAGAAAGGAGGTGTCTTGTTGGTATTACTTGTTTCTTCTTCCATTGATTTTCATAAACTTGTATAAGTAGTTGATGTACCCTTTGTTGGTTTATTTGTGTGATAAAAATGATTCAAACCCTCTTACAAAAATAATATTTGTGATGGAATTGAGAGTGCTTCATACATAGTAATTTTTAGATTGATTCTTTTCATTTATTCCACTATACTTAAAGGATTTTGACCAACTTTTATATGAAACTTGGTATCAACAACAACTTATTTTGATTTTTGACTAATTAGAGGTTGATTTTTAGATTAATTAACCCTCTTAATAGCTTGGTTTTCTTGTTCATAAAAATATTTAGTTGTTGTACTTTATTTTATAGCCTATTATGGTGTTTGAAAAGTGGATGCTTGACCAACCATAGAATATGGATATCCTTCCATTACTCTCTTTTTATAAATTGTATTATATGCAACTGAATTACTCCCTTCATTTGTTATTTCATTCTAATTTACACCACAAAATTACTTTCTTTCCAATGTAATAGAGTAGATTCACTTGTTACCTATGTTAGAAATTCTTTCCTTTTTGGCATTAACTCCACTTATTAATCCTAAAGTACTGACGTACTTTAAACCATTAGATCTTGGCTAAGAACCCCATTTAGACAAATATTTTGATTATTAGGCTAATTACTAGGGTAACACCATTCATAATTTTTGAATATGTTTTTTTTTTAATTTAGGTTAAAATGGGATGGGGGGATTTTTTTGAACTAGGGTTCCTAAAACTTAGGATAAGTCCAAGAACAAAGTAAACATAAGGTTGCCTAAGCTAAAAAGAAAAAGTAGGGCCAAACATAGTCTAGAAATAACTACAAAACATCCCTAATATAGACAAAGAACAAAATAGAAACTAATATAATTATAAGCTTCCAAATACATCTTCCCAACATGTCTTCATCTTTTGGATATTCATATCCTTTTGTATCAATAAGTTTAAATGATCTATAGTCTAATGAGAACCATTGATCTTTCCCTTTTTACCCTTACCTTTACCTACATATCTAGGTTTAAAAAGTTCTTTGAGATGTGGTCTTAGATGTTAGTTTTTTTTAAATTCCTTATTGCATTGTATCCATGGTTTAATTAACAAGAAAACTAATTTTATTATTTAGATTTTCGTTAGCATGCTCCAAGACCTCCATTATAAAATTTAGGCATTAAATCTGAGTATCCTCTTCCCTAACTACCAAGATTTGTGACAACTTTGCATTTTATTATTGCAACCCATTCACCTTTCCATTTAGTTTAATAATCTTGTGCATAAATAACATCATTATGTATTTTTGAAGGTCTAGTTCTTCCATAATTTTTTCTAATCTTTCCTTACCTTTAAGTGAAGACACCATGTTATTAAAATACATGTTTTGGTTTAGGGGCATCTCCCCTTTCTCTAGAGAATTATTCTCTCCAATCCCCTTCTATTGTTATACTACCATCTATACCTAATCATTCTCTCTTTCCTTCACACCCTCTTTCCTAGGCTCTACCATCACCACACTATCCCTATCCACATCAGTGATGGTCTCCTCAACCCTCTTGTTCTACCCCTTTTGTATGGTTTTGTTCCCCTGATTCCCTTATTTCTCTTTGTTGGGTTTTGTGGTTTTTGATGCACTTTTAATTTTTTTTTAATTTTGTCTTATTATTTTACATTTGTTTTTAACTTCTTGACATTATCATTTTCAATAATTTTTTCTTACTCTATAAAATCTCAGAAAATGCCAGGTAAGACTTCTTGGAGTGATAGATTTATTGGTTTGATGAGCAAGAACAAGATAAAACTTATTGAATATATAAAAACCTTAAAATAAGGTAAAAATATTTATGTTTAAATTTAACCCTCACTCATAAATCATGCCTCATCAAGGATGGAACAAGCCTTGGTGGGAAACTTAATAGGAGCTAGACCCAACATAGATTCCTTTAGAGCCTAGGCAAAGGAGAAATGGTACACGAAAGGGAATATGGAGATACTATAAATAGTGAATTGCTTGTTCATGATCATATTTAATAACCCTATAGATAATGCTAATATTCTTATAGGAGGTTCATGGTTCTTTGAAAAATTGGGTCTCTTTCTCAAGAAATGGTAACCAAGGTTTAAACCTAATAAGGAGAATATTAACCAAATTCCCATCTAGGTTAGACTTTTGGGCCTCTAAATCATTTTTTGGGATGAGGATATATTTTCAAGTATATCCAAATCATTTGGATATCTCGTATCCTTGGATTCAAATACCACGGCATGAACTAAACTTGTTCACACCATATTTTGTGTTAACACTTTTGTCAATCAAGAGTTACTAAACTCCATAGTGTTACACACCCATTTTGGTGTAATAAAAAAATATATATAATTTGAAAAATATTCCATGATGTGTGATAAATTCAACAAATTGGTTCATTAAACAAAGGTGTATTATTTAGGGCCAAACATAGTAGCATGTCAAATAAAGGGAAGAATCTCATTTAAAAGGTATACTTTAGATGTGGAAGCTAAGATTCATCATCTTATATTAGACATATATGGCCCTATCACTCAAAATGTAAAATGAGTCAAGTATAGATTAGAAGAGATGAATAATGGTATACCATAAGTTAAGCATACCCCAAAAAAAGGAGAATATAACACAACTAGATAAAGGTGAAAAATAAAACGTATCTAAACAATTTTATTTAATAGAGATATAGAATCAGATAGACAATAAAGAGTGGATTTTAGATCAATATGAAGTTTTAAACAAAATAAATATTATGGAAAGATAGGGTCATAAGAATTTTAGCCTTCGGATCTAGAACAAATTTCAAATATTGGAGAAAGATATAGAAGTAAAAGATTGGAATGAAGAAGAATTCGAATCAAATGAAAACACAAAAAATAATTTTTTTTATTTTAGTGACAAGTAGTGAGGAAAATAGGTACAACAAGATATAAAGGTACACTCCTAAAAGCAACACAAAGGAAAAAGTAGTGTCTTCATTGATCACTAGAAGGGGTGCAAAAGGCCCAGCTATCAAAACCCCACCTAAACCAAGTAAATCATCTAAAAAAGAGAAATGTTTTAAAGTAACCCAAGAGGATATAGTATATGGACATACAAAAACTCTCCCATTTAAAGGGGATATTTCCTCTCCAAAATTTTAACCATGTTGATTCTTACATAGAACATAACAGGGATACATAACACAGGTAAGTAAAAGGTCTTTAGAGATTTTTAAAATAATATTAATGTGGACGTTTTGGCTATCCAATAAATTAATATATAGGAAAATTATTTGTTGAGCCATAAAAAATTATACTGGAATGAAGCAAAAGTTGTTTGTATCAATTCTTTGGGAGCCTTAGGAGGCTTGCTTACTTTTTGAGATCCTAATTACCTAGTGGGGGAACCCATTATCAAGTCTAAACACCACTTTATAATATTATTTAAAGACAATATAGAGAACAAACAATGGATTTTTTCAAATGTTTATGCCCCAAACATAAGGACAACTAATTTAAAATTATGGGAGGATGTTAGATCTTTTAGAAGTAATTGTATTCATAATCCTAAAATTTTATTAGGAGACTTCAACTTGTACCTTCACCTAAGAGACAAAAATGGAGGTAATACAATTTGTATGGATAGGATGGATGATTTTTCATCTTTGATAGTTAACATTGGTTTAATGGATTTAAAACTTAGGAGGGCAAATTTTACATAAACAAATCATGGACTTGGAAAAAATCTCATGATTAGATAGATTATTCATCTCTTTAGAGTGGCTCCAATGTAAAGATTTAAAACTAACAACATTACCAAAAATTAGGTCAAATCACTCCCCTTTGAAATTAAACATTTTTTATCATCAAGCCAAAGACACCAATTAGTCTTTCTACATGGAGAACATATGGCTCACACATCTAGACATCTAGGAGAGAATGGTAGAATGGTGGACAAAATATTATAGAGACTCAACCATGTTCAATTTTGTAAATAATTTCAAGAAGATTAAAATTAAGTTGAGACAATGGAATAAATAGCTGTTCAAAAATGTGCATATTCAAAAAAGGGCATAAAAGCTATTCTTTTGAAGATAAAAGAGGAAATTGAGGAAAAAGGCTATGATATAGAGACTCAGAATATGAGAAAATAGTTGTTATGTGATTACCATATTATTTTAGCTATGGAGGAATAAATCCAAGAACATTTGGCTTAAGGAGGATTAAAAAACTAGGTTTTTCCATTTGTCTACTTTAAAACATAGGAAACTATTGACGCATGAATATGTATCACAGGTGCCCAAAGTCTTCAAGAACACTTCTCATTTTATAATTATAATAATTCATTGTATGAGTTATAGTTTTTGATAATCATGTTATCTATTGATGAAATAAAGGCAACTCAAGTATAATATTTCAAAATATTTATAATGTTTGGTGGTTGGGAGCCACCATGGCCAAATAGCTGATCTATGTATAATATGAAGCAGGCTATGCTAAGAATGGTGAACTATGATCAATAAATAATCTAAATACTAATATAAGATAGATATTTACAATGAAAACTAAGATAAAGTGATTTGGTTAAAAAAGGAGCAAAAGGAAAGGTAGGGTAGAGAAGATATGTTGTTGACCTTCATTCCAAACACTATGACAAAATTCACATATCATCCAGGTATGTACTTAACCAATGTATAACATGAAGTAGCATAAGATCAAATATTGTCACACATTAGGTAAACAACTAAAGATGGTATAAAATAATGTAAATAAGAACCAAGTTCATTTTTAACTTTTACCCTTGTAAGAAAACAACATTAATCCAAATGTAAGAAGAGTAAGAAAATAAAATGAACTTAAGAACTTTCAATTACCATAGAATTGGCACAAGTTAACAGCTCTACGTTCAAATGTACACAACAAGAATTCACAAGAACCATTAAAATTTGGAAATTAGAATAAATAAGTGAGAGAAAAGCTAGGATAACAAAATACACAAGAAAATTTGGACAAAATTTACATAATTCCTTGCCTATATTAATTGCTCAAAAGTTGCATTTAGATTTTGGCT
Source organism: Torreya grandis (assembly GCA_037957365.1). Taxonomy (NCBI): domain Eukaryota; kingdom Viridiplantae; phylum Streptophyta; class Pinopsida; order Cupressales; family Taxaceae; genus Torreya; species Torreya grandis. Next base: position 2,834,135 of record JARHVA010001524.1, on the reverse strand, counting down.
CTATGAACACCCCCTTTCTTTATAATTGGCAATGTTCCTTTTATAGGATGTGTTGGTTGATATATTTTTCCTATTTTGATAATGTTTATTTTGACCCTTTAACCCATTATTTTTAGAACAAATAAGTAAACAATAGTTGGGAAAATTATCATAAATAATTTCCCTCTAAATTAAGGTACAACTCCCTTTTTAAAGATCTTCAATGAATAAAAATTACACTAACATTTGGATATACTTTTAACCAAAAATCATTTAAGGTAGACTAACATCCATACATCACTATGTTATTCATGTAATATTTCTTTCTATGACACTATTCAATGATATAACACATAGATTTCATATATAACAATGATCAAGTATATACATATACCATTGGATTTTGTGAACCAATAACAATTGATTAAATGTATATGATAATACTCTTAGTAGAAAAATAATTACCACATTTAAAGTATGAATTCACACAAAAACTCATCTTCATTCACTCAAAAACATAGATTTAAGTCTGTAATAACTATTTATTTCTTTCGTTCATAGATGAAATAAAGAGGGAAACATCACATTATAAAATCAAAGTTTAGTAAAATTCTAGCTTTCTGGACCTTTTACATGTCCCATTTAAAAAATATATATAGTTTTTCACTTGTAAATATTCTTTAAACTCAAATTTAAACAAACTTTAACCCTTAGAAAAATTAAGTTTTCAAAATTGAATTAAAATATAGAACCTTCAGGTAAAGTATCTAACCTAAAAATACAAAGCTTGAAAATGGCACGATCACTACTAAGGATACACATTGGAGTCTTGTGATTTACTTTTCTCTATAGAAGAGATACATTGCATTTTCCATTCCTTAAATGTAGTAATGAATTCTTAGATTAATAATGAATTAGGAACTCAAATATATTTAATTCATTATTTTTAGACATCGTTAATCTTCTAAATATTAGTAATTGTTTTTACATGCTTTGGAAGTGCTTTGATGCAAATATGAATTAATGATTCTACTTTTGACACCCTAGAAAAATAATCTATTACAAGATTTTCATTTTTTTAATGAAATTGATATTTTCTTTAAATGATTGTATCATAGTATTGATATCTTCCTCAATTTTGCCATCATCTTTCAAATACTTTACATTAATACATTCTAAATCACAATGTAGAGACTAGCTAGCTGTTTAATAAAATTTATAAGTTATATATTCCCCTATTTTAATACTAATTTTCTTCATTCAAGATTCTTTTTGCATACATATAATGTCTTATCATTCAAATTTGCCACATTCTTCTCTGATAAATTTTCTATCACACCATACTTCTAGATTTCAATCTTTTGGTTAATTGTACCTGTCCATTTTATTTCATCTTTCTCCCATAAGATGATTTGTATCTTCAAATATTCAATGGTAATCAGAGTTTCATCATATATATTCTTTAAACCATTAATATATTTGGTGCCTTCTTGGATTATCCTATCTAACCAATTATCAAATACTTTTGTTACCATCTTAATTCTATATATTTGATCAAGCATTTTCTAATTAATTGAATATTTTGGATAAAAATATAGGGTAAACTAAGAAATGAATTGAGAACCTAGATTATGAATGGCATCAATATATTTGACCATCGAGTGTAATGCTTGTTTTAGTTCCTTCTTATCTCTTTCATCTTGCCATGTTTGATTTACTATTTTCTTGGTAGATGTTTCAAGATGATGTACATCTATAGCTCTTATTAAAACTCCAAGGTTTATTATCTCCATTGTATAATTTTATGTTATGGGATTTTGAATCTCATCATTCATCATTAGTTGGGCTATCTCTACACTCCAATTTTTTGTATTAAGATTAATGTCTACCTTGGAAGTAATTTTCAAATTTTTAGATTTAGGATCTTTCCCTAAACATCTACTAACCATGTCCTCAAATGGTGAATAAAATGGAACTATTTTCATTTTCTCATTAATTAAATTGTGTAACCATTGAGGTATAACAAGCAAGGTTTCCTTATCAGGATTAAGTTACTTTGAAGGGGTATCCAGTAATTCTATTGAATTGGTAGGATCTAAGGTGATTCCCACCTATTGATATGTATAAGTTCCCTCTACCATTATTGAATCATTACCTTGATCACTTATCATCCAATTTGAGTCTTCTTCAGCACTCAAATCCATAATCACTTTTTCTAGAGATTCTTTCTTCTTCCTGTTCCTAGCTTTTAGCCTGGTAGTGTGGTTAGGCAAATTAATTATAAGGGTTTTCTTAGAATTTTTAGAGATAGAATAATTTTTAACCTTTTATTTTGAAACAATTGCATAATGTATATAAATAAGTTGATTATAAGAGCTTACAAGAGATGATGGTTCATTGATAGGTGCATATGGTTGAAGATATTCAATCTAGATTTTTCCTATTCTCTATTATTTTAACCATTTTTTAGTTCTTATCACAGGAAGGATTTTAAATTAAATTTAATCTTATTCATATTTATTCAAATAAAATTATATAATAGGTTTTTTTATCTAATTATTCATACTAAGGATTAATCTTATCCTTACCATCATCTGTTATATCAATAATATCCATCTTCAAATTAAAAGTAACTATTTGGTTTAAAGAAAATCTACACCAAAATCTTCTTCTAACTTTGAAATCATATGAGTAACCTTCATAGTAGTCTTCTATTTAGGTAATATTTGAAAAAAAATTCCAAAGTCTAAATGATCTTTAGCAACACCTTTGATATCAAATTTAGGCTTGGCCTTATAATATTAAAAATTAATCTTTTTTAGATCAACTTCCAGATTTAAGCCATCAAAAACTGATTGGCATAAATAATGACAAAGTTCAATGGGAAAAGATATACCTAACTCTCTATTCATTAATATTTTCTTGTTTATATGATCCATTTCCTACATAATTCAATTAACATACAGTGGTTGAAGGCATACCTAGGTAATTGTATAGGTTCACCTTCAAAATCTCCAACTCTAATATAGGTGAATTTGGAAAAATGAATGAAATAGCTACCATATAGGCTAATAAATTGAATAGCTTCATCAAAAATATTATTATAAACATTTCCCGTTAGTTCATAAACCATTCTACTAATGAAAACATCATTAACCCTTTCGTAATTTTCATAATATTTCTACATTTGTAAATGGGGATAAGAATCATAATTTTTGATGTCTTCAATTAAGGGTTTATGAGGTAACCCTATCCATTATTTTGTAGATTTTAGGTAGTAGAAAAGATATGAAGACATATAAAAAATTTTACTCCCTAAGAGATTGCTTAAACCCCAATGTAAGTATTCTGCTATGATCTTTGCCTAGTCTAGCTATTGTTCTCCATTAAGAATTACTTGAATAAAGAAGTACACCCAGTCCTCCCAAAATAATGTTTGAGGACTACCTTTCACTCTGTGTAAAAACACGATAATATATTTCACTTTTGGTATCATATGTTCTATAGTTAAAGGTTTGGGTAACTTGAACCTCCCTATTAGAACTTTAATAGCCAGTTTCTTGTGATTATACTCTGATAGTTTTCCTTTTTTTAATGAAAAATAAGTATAAGAAGAAGAGATGTTAAGGTCTGATAACAGTTATTTAGGTGGGATTTTCATTACAACCATTATGGTTTCTCTATTAATAGGTAGCAATACATCTCCATTAATAGTTTTGATGCATCTGTCATATGGGTCATATTTTTTCATGCATTTAAGGACTAATTTAGGGTATTGTATGGTTACGAGGAAGGCTACAACTTCAATTAGACCAATTTACACTATCTTCTCCAACATGGGAGTAGATGCAATAGTTTTAGCTCTTTATTTAAAATCTTCCAAATCATATTGAGCTAAAAATGTATCCCCATAATCAGGCAAAGAAATAAAAAGACTTGAACCATGTTCAGAACCAAGGCTGCAACTTTCATGATTATAGTTTGGATAAACAGAATATAAAATGTCTGAACCTCTTAATAGTGTTAGAGACTCAAAATGACTTTTGTTTTTGATAAAAAATAGAAATAGTTATGATAAAATTTGAAACTCACCTTTTACCAGATCTGAATTCTCTATCAAATTGAGTAAGAAAATATGATACCTCTAGCATTGTCCTCCTTTTACAACACCTTGTGTTTTATTTTGCAATATTATCCTACTCATTATTTGATAAGCACACAAAATATAGTAAAATAATTATTAAATTAATACATTCATGTTGAATTCCCTTAATATGATGTAAATTTTGACACATGCATTAATTACAAGTGATCTCCATACTCAACCTTAATGCATAATCATTACCCTTAATTTTCATGAATTAAAACTTTTCACTTTGTAAAATGTTCTAAATATATTGTTTTCTAGTTAATTATCTCCATATTTATTTCTTGATTTTATGCTTCTACACACAATGAACTTTTGTATCCCAACCAAAAGAATACACGAGTTCAAACTGAGTTTTTGCTAGTTCTTTTATACTCATAGATTTCAACTCAATGAAAGTTTTAATGGAATAAATAATAATAAACATAAATACATGTTTTTTGAAAAAAATCTCATAATTAACCAAAAGTGAGTGGCTTTTCAAGAATATAGAACGATGAACTTTGAACCTACGAATCATTGAATTTTGAAAAAGGTTCAAGTTCAATGGTTCAAGATAACAAATTCTTTCACAAACCAAGACTACAAGTGAATGATTTATAATAACAAAGGGATGAATCAAAGAGTGAACATATTGACCAATTAAAGTAAAATGATATATCAATACTAGGTCAATTAATAATTATGAAAAAATCAAATAACGATAAATACAAGGGTAACAATTGGCTCTGATTAGGGATTGCATTTTATGACAAAATGCAGAGAACTCAAAATCTTTGGTTTTACACAAACTAATCAAAAACAAAGGGACAAAAATGGAAAGGATAGAGAAAACCAAAATAGAAAAACAAAAATGTGACACACACAAGAAAAAAGTAAATAACTATGTACAAAATAGGGGACACCCATTTTACAATTGATATAGCTTAAGGTCCTATTCATTATAAGATAGGGGTAGAATAGATTCATATAGATATTTTAATTTGAAAGAATTAGGGCCCAGTACCTAATGAATTTTGAATGGTACCTTTTAGAGTGAATCAAACATGACCATGTGCTCCTTTAGGTTCTCTTCTCTTATCCAATAAAATAACTTCATCTCCTTCCATGAATTTTTTTGGTCTAGTTTCTCGATCAAAGATTTTATTAAATCTTTCTTAATGAGCAATAATATGATCAACTAGTTCATTCCTTTCTTCCTCAATTTTTGGTAAATACATAATCCTCTTTTCCAAAGAATCTTGAAAAAAATAATCTTCAATGACATTTTTCAATTTGGCTACTGATAGTTCAAGAGGTAATGATAATTGAGATCCTATTCCATAAATTAGCTCAAAACGTGCCATTCCTATAGGTCTTTTTGAGGTTACCCTATCAGCCCAAAGTGATTCATAAAGCTTTTTATGCCAATATCTATGATTATCACTCACCAATTTTCTCATGATGGTTATCAAATTTTTTTTACTGGACTCAGCTTGACCATTCCCTTGAGGAAAATAGTCTAATGAGTGAGAAAGAGAGATATTGTGATCATAACAAAATGAGATGAGTTTAACTGAATAAAAGCTGGTAGCATTATCTACCATGATTTTTTAAGGAACAACAAAACATACTAGTATATTTTCTTTAAGAAAATCACACACAACGTTTGAGGTGGTTCTCTTTGTAGGGATCACCTCCACCCATTTTGTAAAATAGTATGTGGCTGTCAGAATGTGTGTATGTCAAGCACTCAAAAAAGGTGAAAAGGGTCTAATAAATTCTAATCCCCATTTCTTGAAAGGCTCTTCAATCACAACTGGCTCTAAAGGTAATGTTGTAAGTTGTGGTTTTCCTAAAAATATCTTGCGATTCTCACAATTAGCCACCCATCTGTATACATCTTTAAACATGCCAAGCCAATAATAACAATTCCTAAGAATTTTAAAGGCTATAACTAAGGATGAGAAATGTCCACTACAAGCTTCATCATTGAAAACCTTCAAAAGCTTAAACTATTGTTTTTTATCTACACATCTCAAAAAAGTTCCATCTAATCCCTTTTTATATAAGACATCAACCTAGATGACATATTTGGTTGCTTTTAATCTCAAGTCACTTTTTTATTTCAAGGATAAGTGGATGTGACAATCTCCATAAGTAAGATAATGAGCCACATTTACAAACCATGGATCTTGTAAAATCACTAATAAGACAGTGGGAAGTTCCTCCTCTTTTTCTTCTTTATTTTCATTGATAAGTCTACACAGGCCTTGGCCTCAAATTAATTTAGTTGGATTGATATCCAAGTCATATTATAGAATCTTATAAACCCATGATGATCTATTATTCATCCCCACATCCTATTGAGTTAGAATGCTCTTGATAGCTGAGCTTGGTACAAATACAATTGAGTGAGAATGAAGTATGTATTATCTATATTGTTTGATAGCTTTTACTATAACAAAAGCTTATTTTTTAATTAATGAATATTTAATTTCATGTTTCTTAAGAGGAATAATCATGAAGTCTATTAGAGCTTCTATATTTAATTCATTTTTCTATATAAAAATACCAGACATGGTGTGTTCTAAAGCATAGCAATAAATAATAAAATCCTTTTGGAAATCAAGATTTATCATAGTAGATGCCTATGCAATTGCTTCATTAATATTTTCAAAAGCCTTCTTAGTAGCTTCATTCCACCTGAATGCTTGTTTTTCACTCATCAATCCTACAATATGTTTTTTAATCTTAGCAAAATTGGGAAAAAATATTCTATGGAAATTAACCTATCCAAAGAAATATTTAATTCTAGTTCTATTTAAGGGAAGGCTTGACTATGAAATTGCTTTAACTCTCTTTGGGTTGATCTTGATTCCATCTATCGAAACTAAATGCCCTAGTAACTTACCTTCTATCCTGCAAAATATTATCTTTTTTAGATTAAGAGATATTACATGGTCTCTGCATCTTTACAAAATAATCTCAAGATCTTTTAGATGATTTTCTCTCTTTTTAGAGAAAATAGTCAAATCATTAAGATAAATAACAATAACTTTATCTATCAAGTCTTTAAAAGATGAGTTCATTACTCACAAAAAATTTTCACCAGTGTTGATCAAACCAAAAGGCATATGCCCATAGGCAAAATTTCCCCATGGTGTTGTGAAAGAAGTTTTATGTTGGTCTTCCTCAACCATACCTATTTGATTATAACTAGAGAACCTGTCTAACATGGACATCATCTATGATCTAGCTACTATTTGTAAAATATGATCGATCATGGGTAAGGCATGATTATATTTTAGTTTGGCTTGATTTACCTTTCTAAAATCAACAGAAATCCTTATTTCTCTATTTATATTGTGAACTGAGACAATATTTTCCACCCAAGTAGAGTGATGAATTGGGTAGATAATCCTAGCTTTCAGCAATTTATCAACTTCTTTATAAATGGCATCTACAACTTTTGGGTTGTATTTTCTTAATTTCTACCTGAATGGAGTTGTATTTGATTTTAAAGGAATATGATGCTAAAATTGACCACTTATAAATTTTTTCAAATCATCATAACACCAAGAAAGGACATATTTATACTTAGTTAACAAATTAATTAACTCATATCTCTCTTCTAGTGAATAGCATTTACCAATGGAAACCTCTTTAGGATCAATTTTATTTTCAATATTTACCTTTTCACAATCTCACAATTTATCAAGAGATTGACCATGTTTGTCTTTGATGTATGCATCTTGTCAACTGAACAAATGTTCAAGAGAAACCAACCCCCTAGTAATCTTGTTTCCTTTTAACTAAATTACTCCATCATTTGAATTAATTCTAGGATGAGGACTAAACTCTTTACACTCTATTTTAGATCCTTAAAAATAGGTCCCCACAAATATCTCTGTACTTTCCAAGGAATTTTTTTATTTATCAATCATTTTCAAAAAATTACAAGTATTCAACATTATTTGGGACATTAGGCTGATAGATAAACTCTATTCTATATGATTTTTCTTTGAAATCAGGATGAGGAAGAAGAGAAGCTGATATTTCCAAAGAATATGCCCATGTGTTCTGATCTCTTGGAATTGACTCAATAGAGAAGGCATCATAATGTTCTATTTCATCCCAAACTTTATTTTTGTAATGTCTCAATCTTTCATTATTAAAATTAAAAATCCCTCTTACCTATTTAATAATAAGTTCTACATCTCATTTTACCTTGAGTATTTTTATTCATTTTCCTTTGGCTTCATTTAGTTTAAGCAATAGAGATTCATACTCTATGGTATTATTAGTATTTTTAAACTCTAACTTCAAGGAGTAAGGAAAAATTTTACCTTTAGGGGAAATAAAAACTGCTCCTACTCTAGAGCCAGTAGTCATGCAACTACCATCAAACTCCATGATCCATAGATCATCTGAATGTGTGCATTTTTAAATATATCCTTCCCTTGCATCCTCATAAAAAAAAACAATAATTACCAAATTCACATTCCTTAAATAATATTTGAGATTTAGGATCATCAAAAGGGAACACAATAAACTTTAATTTAGTTTTAGGCTCTAGTTTTACTTTCTATTTTCCCACTATAATTGTGGCCTCTGACCAATCCATTTTAAATACCCCACCTAGATCTTTGCAAAAAGTTTTGCTCAACAACATTCCATAACTAGCAGGGATGTTTGCCACTAAAATAGTCAACTTTAATCTTTTATCAGGGTAATCTATAAGAGAAAATGTGCATCTTTAATTTACCCAAGTAGAGGAATCTACTTTCCATCCATAGAATATGGCTTACCAAATGCTTTTGTAAGGGATAGACCCAAGGATTTAGCTATGAAAGAGGGCATGATGTTTTTAGAAGCACCTGAGTCTATAATACAATTATTAACTTTATGAGTATTTATAAATAAGGAAGCATAAAATGGGTTAGGTTTCATATCAACCAAATTATATGTATCATTATATGCATTTATGTCCATTTTAGGAATGTATGTAGGTGATTTAGGTGGAGAAGCAAATAGTTCAGCAATTGATGACTCAACATTAATATTTTGCCGACTATTGGATTCAATTTGTGAATGATCACCTTTAACATATTTAACAAATTTATCAATATTTTTAGGATTTAACTTGGAATGTTCCCCCTCAAGGATGGATTAAAGGAAACTTTGATGGTGCTGCCAAAGGGAACCCAGGGAATGCAGGTTGTGGTGGAGTTTTGAGAAACCATATGGGAAAGGTAATTGATGATGTTGCAATCCCCATTGGTAAATCAAATTGCCACATTGCCGAAGCTACAACTGCCCTTCAGACTCTCAAAATAGCTATGGACTCGAGATATCCCAAATTGTGGCTTGAAGGGGACTCATTGAATATTATAAATATTCTTAACAATATAAATACCGTGTCTTGGACCATAGAGGATAAGGTAATAGAGATGAAAACATTAATAAAAAAATTTTAAGAAGTGATTATAACCCACACCTTTCGTGAAGCCAATGGTGTTGCAGATTGGCTAGCTAATTGTGCAGTCCAGGCAGGTCAAACAGTGAGGTGGCATGAAACATTAGAAAAGAACGTGGATTTGAGGGCACTCATTCTTCATGATGCAACCCATGCAAAGGAAGGAAAGATTAGAGTGTAATAGAAATATAATGAGTAGGAGGAGTGGCAGCGCAGGGAAAGGACAACAATCATTAAAGAGGAAGGCCCTCAAGAGTGAGAAGCGGATCCTGAATAAGCACAAACAAAGCCAATTTTCCAATTAATTTGGTAGCAGGTGGGATCATTGTAAAGACCATAGCAACTAGGTTTCAAAGAAAATGAGAATGGCATGCGAAAGGAAGGGAGAACCCTGGAAATAGGAACCCAAGAGCTGTGATGAATGGAAAGAGAAACAAGAAGTCTAGAGAATTCTGCAGAAAGGAAAAGTTGTGAGCTATATGGAAAGACTCCATGGGTCAAAACCGCATATCACTACGGCTTTTTTCAAAAATTGTACTGATGAAAGGGTCACCCTGCATGGTATCACCATGAACTTAACAGAGGATTTTATAGCTGAGGTTATAGGCTACCTACAGATGGACCTAAATTCTCCAAGTAGACAAGCATTTCGAATGAGGCCTTTTGTAAGTTCCCCAAAATGGATGAGGAAGAATAGAAGCTGGTCAAGAACGGGGATTTCTATGAACTAGATCAGATTAAAGGGATATGGAGGGATGTCTTAAGTTGCATAAGGGAGTACTTCATCCTGGACGGAAGAAGTAAGTGAGTGCACAAATTCCACTTTGTCTTCCTTAACCATTTCAAGCACAAGGTAAGTTTGTCTTTTCCCTTTTATCTTCGCTTCTCCTTGGTCTAAAGTTTATATGCTCATAGGAAAAAGGAAACACGCCCTATCCTACATGAAGGCCTTATTCTACTAATTAAAGGCTATTGCAAGAATAATGCAATGGTAAAGCACCCCAAACAGGGGAAAAACAAGGAGTCAAGGAACAGAAAGAGTGAAAGTGTAAACGGGAAAGGCAAAATCAAGCTCCCTAGTGCTAAAAAGTAGAATGTAGAAGAAGATACGAAATGGGAGAGAATTGAAAAACCCATGGAGGAAAACTTGGAGGAAGAAGAAGGAATTGAAAGCTAGGATACAAACTCTAATGAGGATGAAGAATGTCCTGAGAAGAATGCAAAAGATGATGTTAACACAAAGGAGGATTCTGCAAACAGAATTGAAGATACGAAGGAAAATCAGAAAGTGTCAAAGGATGAATTTGTCCAGGATGGCCCTGTTGAGGACCCAGCTTCAAAGAACGAAAAGGAAACTATAGGTCAGGATGATAATCAAGATATGGATATGGAAATTCAAATTGGAATTAAAGAGTAGGAACAAGAGGGTCGAGAGGATATCTTTGAAGAAGCCAGGAATAGTCCCAATAAAAATTTTGAGGAATGGAGAGGGAAGAAACAAAATGATGAAACACACACACCAATGACTTGGGTTAATTTCAAAGCAGAGGCATCTTCCCAATTTGATTCTTGGACGTGTAGGGAGATTATGGATCTCAAAAGGAAAGTGGAAACTATGGAAGATACCCTGAAAGCTGTATGGAACAAAATTAACAATATGGAAAATTAGATAAGAGAGATCCCAGTCAAGCTCAAAGCCTATGAGAATAACCTCCGGGAACTTATTAAGGACAATAGAATGAAAATGTAGGAAGTTACGTCCAATATTTGTGCTGCTACTATCAATATTGGAAAAAGAGCCAATGAGGAGACCAAAGCCTTAGAGGGACCTAGCAAAAAGACAAGATAATGTTCAAGAAAGAAGGTGACACAAAAGGAGCCATGATGGCGGCAACCACTACCCAGGATACTGTTATGAAAGGAAAATAAACTATGAAAATGATATTGGAACTAGATGAATAATCTAGTTCCTCTTGTTGGTTATGAAACTAGTCCTATTCTTTGTTTTCTTTTTGTAATCCTTTGCCTTTGGTGTAACCAGATCTCTGTTAAATCTGGGTTTTGACTGGTTGTCTTTCTGGTGGTTTTAGGTCCATTAAAAACCTATTCTTGCTACTTCCTTGTTGTAGTTTTTTAGGCTTTGCTTGTGGTTTTGGATGATCTTTCTTTCTTTCCTTGTACTAGGGTTTCGAGGCCCCTTCAAAACCTACTTTTTCCATAATCTAAAACTTAAGGTATTTAGTAGGAGATATTTTAATTCTTGAAAAATTCAATAATATCAAAAGAAGTTTCATGATCAAATCTTCATAATAATTGAACATCTTGAACTTTTAAACCAGTGTTAGTAGTTCTAGTGAGAGGTTCCTTACATTTGATAGGCATTCTTTGAGAAGATTAAATGTTTGGAGATTTTGAATTATTTTTACTTTGGGTTAGCATAGCACATGAAGGATCTTCAAGAGTAACCAATACTTCACCACCTCTTTCTGAGTTAGAATCATATTCTAAAAAGTGTATTTCAGAGTCTCCAAGTTCCTCAGAGTTACTTTCTTATTTAGTAGTTTCTCCCAACATATATTTAGTATCAGCCATTTGAACATATCTAACCATCTCTGGGCAAGAATTTCCATCATGATCAATAGTCAAATGAAAGTCACACATGTTCCCTTTTTTAGGGTGAGCTTCAATAGCTAACCTTGGTTGCACTGGTGCAATTTGTAATGCATTACCAATATTTATCCCTTAGTTAACATCCTAATATGGTTGTTGGAATGGCATACTAGCTTTAGGCATTTGTCTTTTTAGAGTGATCATATCATTAACTAAATTTTGAACTATAGGATCTGTAGGGGACCAGGATTGAACATTAGGCATTTTAACTTCTTTTTTCCATTTTTTTGCCATGATAAGATCATCTTCTAATCCAACTGCCATTGTTTGTGCATCTACTAAAGTGGCAACTATACATCTTCTTAGGTGAAAAATAATATTAGGAGGCATAGAGTTGATAAAAAAATGATTTTTTGGAGTTGGCCTTCTAGTAGTTGGAATCTTGTGCACAATTTTGTTGTATTTGGCTATAAATTCTCTCATAGGCTCATGTATTTATTTCTTAAGCTGAGTTAATTGAGCAAGGAAAGAATGTTCATATTTTGCACTTTTGAACCTATTTTTAAATGCATTTTTCATATCATCCTAGTTTGTAATATTAGAATTAGGTAGGTGATGGAACCATTGCACTGTAGTATCGATTAAAGTTTATACAAAGAGTCTTATAGCCACATCTTAATGTTGTATACCTAATACACCACATGCTACAACAAATACATTTAGATGTTCATTTGGTGATTGCTTTCCATTTTCATTAAATTTAGGAAAATTTTCTCTCACATTTTTGGGTAAAGGATTTAAATTATCTCAAAGATTCAAAGGTCCTATGACCACTCCCCAAGGCTAGGCCATTGGTAAAAATTTTATGGTAGAAGGGATGAAAGTGTCAGAGAGAGTTAAATCTTGAAAAATAGGGGATGACAAGGGTTTAGGAGGGCTAGGAGGTATACTTATATCTCTTCTAATATGATTAGGATTAGAAGAAAAAGATAGGTTTAACAGTGCTTGAAAAGTAGGATAATCAATTCATTCTCTCCTCAAAGATCTTGTATATCTTCTAAACTATAGCTTGTTAAATCATAACTGAATAACTAAATATTAATTAATAAGCTATTATTGACCTCTTGAGACTTCAAGGACTTAATTATAAATACATTTTTAGCTTTTCTCCTTTATCTAAGCAATAATAATCTTAAATTTTTAGCCAATTCTTCTTCTCTTTCTAATACTCGACCTGCTCTTCTATAATCATCAATATTTTGATGAGTGAACCATATAAGCATATTTAATTGACTGATTATGTCTTATTTCTCATCTTGGAAACCAATATTAGGTTGTAAAATAGGAATTATGTTCTCATGGGGAAGCACCATCTTACTTCATATTAGGGTGACCGATCATAAACAATAGCTCGACCATCCTCAGTAGAGTTGCCAAAAATCTATTGGTTGATAAATTTTTCCTATTATGATAATGTTTATTTTGACCTTTTAACCCATTATTTTTAGAACAAATAAGTAAAAAACATTTGGGTAAATTATCATAAATAATTTCCCTCTGAATTAAGGTACAACTCCCTTTTTAAAGATCTTTAATGAATAAAAACTACACTAACATTTGGATATACTTTTAACCAAAAAGCATTTAAGGTAGACTAACATCCATACATCACTATGCTATGAATGTAATATTTCTTTCTATGAGACTATTCGATGAAAGAACACATATACTCTATATATAACAATGATCAAGTATATACATATACCATTGGATTTTGTGAACCAATAACAATTGATAAAATCTATATGATAAGACTCTCAGTAGAAAAACAATTACCACATTTAAAGCATAATAGTAATGATTCCACTTTTGACACCCTATAAAAATCATATATTATAATATTTTAATTTTTTTATGAGATTGATCTTTTATTTAAATTATTGTATCTCATTATTGATATCTTCCTTAGTTTTTCCATCATCTTTCAAATGCTTTGCATTAATAAATTATAAATCATGATGCAAAGACTGAGAAAATTTATTAACTCTTTAATCAAATTATAAGTTCTATCCACCCCTATTTCAACACTGAGTTTCTCCATTCAATATTCTTTTCGCATACATAAAATTTCATGTCATTCAAATTTTCCATATGCTTCTCTGATAAATTTTTTTATCACACCATACTTCTAGATTTAAATCATTTGGTTAATTATAGCTGTCCATTTTGTTTCATCTTTCTCTAATAAGATGTTTTATATCTTCAAATCTTCAATGGTAATCAAAGTTTTGTCATATATATTATTTAAACCATTAATATATTTAGTCCCTTCTTAGATTATCCCATCTAACCAATCATCAAATACTTTCGTTACTATCTTATTTATATGTATTTGATCAAGCATTTTTTGATTAATTGGAGATTTTGGATCAAAATATAGGGGCAACTGAGAAATGGACTAAGGACTTGGATTATGAATGGCATCAATGTATTCAGCCATTGAGCACAATGCTTATTTTAGTTCCTTCTTATGTTTTTGATTCTACCATGTTTGATTTACTATTTTATTGGTGGATGTTTCAAGATGATGTACATTTGTAGCTCTTGATTCAACTCCAAGTTTTATTCTTTCCAATGTATAATCTTATGCTTTGGGATTTTGAACTTCATCATTCATCACTGGCTGAGCTATCTTTGCACTCTAGTTTCTTGTATTAGGATTAGTGTCTACCTTAGAAGGGATTTATACCTTTTTAGATTTAGGAGCTTTCCCTAAACATATACTAACCATGTCCTCTAATGGTAAAAAAAATGGAACTATTTTTATTTTCTCATTAATTGAATTATGTAACCACTGAGGTGTAGTAACTAAGGTTTCCTTATCAAGAATAAGTTTCTTTGAAGGGGTATCTAGTACTTTTATTGAATTGGTTAAATCCAAGGTGATTCCCACCTATTGATTTGTATCAATTCCCTCTATCTATCATTGTTGAATCAGGACCTTGATCACTTATCATCCTATCTAAGTCTTCTTCAGCACTTAGATCCATAATCACTTTTTCTAGAGACTCTTTCTTCTTCATATTCTTAGCTTTTAACCTAGTAGTATAGTTAGGCAAATTGATTACCAGGGTTTTTTTAGACATTTTGGAGGTAGAATCCTTTTTAACCTCTAATTTTGAAACACTTGCATCATATATATCAATATGTTGATTAGAAGAGCTTATAGGAGGTGATGGGTCATTAATAGGTGCATATGGTTGAAGATCTTCAATCTGGATTTTTCCTAGTCTCTATTCTTTTAACCATTTTTTAGTTCTTTTTATCATAGGGAGGATTTGAACTTCAATTTGATCTTCTTCATCTTTATTTGAATCAACTTCTAGAATAGGTTGCTACTCTACTTGTTCATATTAAGGATCAATCATATCCTTACCATCATTTTTTATATCAACAATATCCATCTTCAGATTAAAAGTAACTATTTGGCTAAAAAAAAATCTACACCAAAGTCTTCTTCTAACTTAGAACTCATATGAGCAACCTTACTAGTAGTCTTATATTTTGGGAATGTGTGGAAATTTTTTCCAAACTCTAAATGATCTTTAACAAAACCCTTGATATCAAATTTAGGCATAGCCTTATAATACTAAAAATTAAACTTTTTTAGACCCATTTCTAGATTTAAGCCATCAAAAATTGATTGGCATATATAATGACCAAGTTTAATGGGAAAATATATACCTGACTCTCTTTTCATTAAGATTTTCTTATCTATATGAGCCAATTACCTACATAATTCAATTAACATAAAGTAGTCAAGGACATATCTAGGTAATTTCATAGGTTTACTTTCAAAACCTCCAAATCTAATATAGGTGAATTTGGAAAATTGAATGAAATAGATACCATATATGGTAATCAATTGCATAGATTCATCAAAAATCCTTTTATTAACATTCCCTATTAGTTCATAAACCATTATTTCAGTGAAAACATCATTAACCCTTTTATAATTTTCATAACATTTTTGGATTTATAAATGGGGATAATAATCATAAATTATGATGTCTTCAATAAATGGTTTATGAGGTAACTATTGACCTTTTTGGTCCTACAAGCCAAAATCAGTCTCCTTCTTCCCCTTACTATTCTGAGCCAGTTCAAATTTGATTTGCACAAGTCTTTCAGCAAAAGATGAACTAGTTCAAAGAATGAAAGGGCTTTTACAAAGCTTCTTTAGACTTTTGGTGGAAGAAATTCACAAGGAAAGAGAGATAAAATGATTCAAGACACTTTTCCTTAATGTTGGAAAAGTGGTTCAATGTCGGGGTTCAACGACATGATCTTTCCAAGAGTTAAAAATTTTGAACCATTGAACCATTGAATTGGTTCAATCAGTTGGTTCAATAAAATGGTTCAATCAGTTGGTTCAATAAAATGGTTCAATTGATTGGTTAAATCACTTGGTTTAATCACCTTGAACTTGGAAATATTGAACCGTTGAACCATTGAACTATTGAACCATTATTGGTTCAAGTGATTGGTCCAAGCGAGTTCAAGCAATTGGTTCAAGCGGTTAGTTCAAGCAGGTTCAATTAAATAGTTCAATCAGTTGGTTCAATCACATGGTTCAATTAGTCAATTCAATCAAAGGGTTCAATCAATTAGTTCAAAGTGGTTGGTTCAAGTGGTCAAATGAATGAACATAACATAGTATTAAACTATTGAACCATTGAACCAGTTGAACCAATTATTGGTTCCATCAGTCAGTTCAATCAAAAGGTTTAAGGGAGTCTCCCAAAGCCTAAAGGACAAGTTCCCTTGTGAAGGACAAGGAACTCTTGCAAAGGGATCAAAGAAAAGGCTAAAGGAATCGATCAAATGGTAATGGGTGTGAAAATGTCAACTTTATGACAATGAAATAGCCATTGATATTTAAATGAAAGGTGTGAACCTGAAGGAATTCAAAGGCTTAAAGCTAGACGGAAGAAATCATCAAGGAGGGAGTCTAAAGAGCCAAAGAATTAGCAAAAATAGCCCTTGAAGGATGAAAGAACCAGAAAAGACAAAGCCAAGAAGAGGCAAAAGAGCCAAGTGCAAAAATGGACAAAATAGTCCAAGTGGCAAAGGAAGGTGCCAACTCAAGGAGTTACTCTAGTGGTTGACATAGTATCTAACAAGTGGTCATCAAGGGGTGTAAATAGTGAACGACATGATCCATTTTTTTCACTTTGCATTGATGAGCAGACAAACTGTGTGAATGCCTTGAAGGAGTGGTCTTATTTGTAGATAGATGGCATGGCCCATAATTTCACATATGATATTTAATATATCTTAAATGCCTAAAGTCAAAATAAGAGCTGACACAAAATTATCTATCAAGTGGCTTCCTCTTCCCAATGCTCAGAATGCACATCGGCCACTTGTAGAAGGGTGCTAAAAGGCCTTTTCTTCCTCTATATATTGTAAAATTCTCATTTGAGAAGGGATCTCTTAGCTTGTAAGGTGGACCTCTACTATATTTTACCTTGAATCAAGACATAGTATTTTTACCTCCATTTGATTTTACACTTTTGCATATGTCTATGGCTTTGTTTTATGTTAAGTCATTTTTCTTTTATGTTTTCATAGAATGATTCTAGCATGTCTAGTTTATTGCAAAGCTTATTATTTTGTAGGTCTACCAAAAGTGTCTACAATAGAGTATAGGCACATGTGAATAGGATTCCATAGTGTGTCTTAGAGCACCTCTGGTAGTTCTTCCTCCCTATATCTCAAGAGGACCCCTAGCTCACTGATGTAGAAGAGTTTCTCATATCAAATGAAGTGTATGCCAGCTTGTTCTTGGTGGAAAGTATAGGTTCAAGCTAAGTAAATCAAAAATTTTGGTGTATCACCATTTATTTTAGGTTCTATTTTTAGCATCCTTCTCCCTTTTCACCCCCTCATTGTTAGCAGTAGGAAATCCAGGACCATAGAGATACATCAAAGGGAGCTAGCCCTTATCTAGAGACTCTCCCCCCAATTTTGATAGACCCATAGGTAAGAGGGGAGTTTCCATTATGATACATGGAAGACAGGAGATCATCCTCCTATCAAGGGTGTAATCCATAGTATCAACAATTTTTGGCATGCCCGATGGGACCATGTTTTAACACTAAAAAAAGTTCTAGGATTGGTGCTGGTCCTCTTACAATAGAATGAACCACTAATCTAGTATCTAACCTTTAATTAGGTGATTATGGGACATGTTTTCTAAAGAGTTGAAGAATTTTGGTTTTTTCTTCAACAAACCATCCTTTGGAGGCTTTTTCATCAACACCAATGGTGACTCTGAGTTGAATTAGCTGGTTAAGTAGTCCAGGTGTCATCAAGAAATCTTATTTTTTATATGTATAATCCCATTGCTCAAAATCATGGGCCTTGTATTCCTTCATATGGTTTTGATCAAACTTAGGTTATTCATGGAATCACCTCAAATAGCTCTCCTAGTTGCCCTTCAACAATAAGGGAAGTAACACTAGAATTTGAGAAGTAGGTGATGGAGATAGACAAATTGGATGAGCATTATAGATATCAACAAGAGCTTATGTAAAAAGAGGATTATTTGTTTAATCAAGCTCAAGCCTTGCAATTCATGGAGGAGGAGGTGTCAAAATGGAAGAATCCATCCATTCAAGGCAATCAAACTTGTGTGCTTTCTCCCATTCTAATGCAGCTCTTTCTTATTCTAAACAAATCCCCCTCTTATGCACCAAATCCTTTCTACTAGATAGCACTTGCTCACTCTAGTTCATCTAATTTAATAACCACTTCTACTCTTAATCCCTTGCATCTAGATTTATAGAATTAAAGGGCATTAAAGCAACCTCTCATGGAGATGAACCTTCTCAATTCCTTAAATTATGAATCCTCCCTAGAAGGGAATACCATGAACTAGCACATCTCTCTTCAGGAAACTCTTCCTATACATCAACAGTCTCTTCCTAATCTTCCCCAACCTCCTCAAGTCTCTCAATATGATGTCTAGATTCTAAGTTGGAGGAGTGCCTATCATGAACCAGCTCATGACCTTGAAAAAGATAAAGCTGCTCCTACTCATCATAATGATGCTTGTGACTTCCAAGAAAGGCTCTTCTAAGAAAATATAGCTAGGAAAATTACAGAGTTGGAATCTAGAATGAGGTTCCTTAGCCAAAGTGTGATGGATGGTTCAGATCAAGTAGAAGATCCTATATTTGAACACATCCCATCTACACCCTTCTAAGAGAGCTATTAAGCCACATCTGATATAGATGAAGTGTTGGCCAACTGGAAGGAGGAGAATCATTTGATTCTAGCCCAAGGATTGCCTCTGCTTCCACCTAAGTTTAAACTTCAGAATTCCACTTCATCCCTTGTCAAGGAGGAACCTATTTTGAAAGAGGTGAGTGAAGAGGAGTATACTTAGTTCATGACTGATCAGGGATATTCCATGAGTGTAGATGAGAAGGAGATCACCATAGACATCATGAAGGATCATGGACAGTCTCTTGTTCATATTTTGAATGATTTGTTTAAAATCATTGGGGCAAGTTACACTCTTCTTCAAGGAGGCTATGAGTTAGTTGAGGGTGGAGAAGGTAACACTGGGACATAAATAAGTATGCAAAGGAGCTACAAGCTTTTAGATTTACCCTTTTAAGAGGTTGGTGAACCTGAAGATGATATTTTTTAAGTCATCAAGGAGGGACCTATTTTGAAAGAGGCAAGTGAAAAAGAGAGGATCCAATTTGTAGCTGATCAAGAAGATCTCATGGATGTCAATGAAGAAGGAATCCTCATGGATGTTCCTTTTGAAGACATCATCAACAATGGAGAAGACACAGGTCATACATACATACAGATGTTCCAGCAATATGAAGAGGAAAGTAAGCATGGTGAGCTCTCTCCTCCCTTGTTTGATGAAATTCCTTGTTGCTTTGATGAGGAGGATGACCATGCCATGGAACCCAAGTTAGAGGAGGATTAGGAGGATGTCTTTGAACAACTAGAGAGTTTGGTCTTTAAGAAAAAAAAGGAGAGGCATGTCTATCTTGAGAATGACTTTGAATAAGAGAGCCTTGAACAAGAAGGTGATGTTCTGTGGGATGAATAATCAGTCTATGATATCATTTTAGACATCACAATAGTCACCCTTCTTCAAGAAATCCATGATCAAGCAGAAGATGAGTTTGACAGCATCTTCAATAAGGTAGAAGGAGACAAGCCAATCCGTGATGCATATCAAAGGGCTTATGGTGATGATGTAATAGCCATTGATTTCTTGGTAAAACATGCTAGCGTGAAGAGCCATCATTTGACAAGATTCCAAGAATAAGAAGAGTACATATATGTTGGGAGCATGTTTGACTCTGATCCACTCAGATGCAAGCCAATCAAGGTGGTAGGCAAGAGGAGCATATCACCAAGTCTCCATTCCATTCAACCACTTGTCTGGCACCATAAATTTCCTTGCCATGAAGGTGACTTAAGAAATTTTCCTTTTGATCTAGGAGGGAGACATATATACCTAGTTAGTTGTACATAGTAGTTTGCTTTTAGTTTTCTTTCCCTATTTTCCCTAACTGTTGTTTGCACAAGTAGTGTTTTTAGCCTTGTGTGTGTTTTCCTTTGTGTTTGGGGTAAAAGCATCATGATTGATTCTTGGATCTATCAAGGTTGTTTTTAACTTTTTAAAGTTATGTTTTGACTCCATGCCCAATGGACCTTAAGGAAATTGGATTCTAAGCATAACAAGCATGCTTCCCTTAGGAATCACCAATTTGTTGACCTTTTTGGTCCTACAAGCCAAAATTAGTCTCCTTTTTCCCCTTACTATTCTGAGCCAGTTCAAATTTGATTTGCATAAGTCTTTCGGTAGAAGATGAACCAGTTCAAAGAATGAAAGGGATTTTACAAAGCTTCTTTAGACTTTTAGTGGAATAAATTCATAAGGAAAGAAAGCTAAAATGATTCAGGACACTTTTCCTTAAGGTTGGAAAAGTGGTTCAACGTCGGGGTTTAATGACATGATCTTTCCAAGAGTTAAAAATTTTGAACCATTGAATTGGTTCAATTAGTTGGTTCAATCACTTGGTTCAATCACTTTGAACTTGGAAATATTGAACCATTAAACTGTTGAACCATTATTGGTTCAAGTGGTTGGTTCAAATGAGTTCAAGCGATTGGTTCAAGTGGTTGGTTCAAGTGGTTGGTTCAAGTGCTTGGTTTAAGTGATTAGTTTAAGTGGTTAGTTCAAGAGGGTTCAATCAAATGGTTTAATTAGTTGGTTTGAACAAATGGTTCAATCGGTCAGTTCAATCAAAGGTTTCAATTAGTTAGTTTAAAGCGGATGGTTCAAGCAGTCAAATGAATGAGCATAACATAGTATTGAACCATTGAACCATTAAACCATTAAACCAATTCTTGGTTCAATTAGTTGGTTCAATCAAAACGTTCAAGGGAGTCTTCCAAATCTTGAAGGATAAGTGCCCTTGTGGAGGGTAGGGAACACTTACAAAGGGATCAAAGAAAAGGCTGAAGGAATCGACCAAATGGTGATAGGTGCATGAACATCAACTTTATGGCAACAAAATAGCCATTGATCTTAAAATGAAAGGTGCAAACCCAAAGGAATTTGAAGGCTTAAAGCTAGAAGGAATAAATTGTCAAGGAGGGAGTCCAAAGAGCCAAAGAATTTGTAGAAGATAGCCCCCAAAGGACAACGGAACCAGAAAAGACAAAGCCAAGAAGAGGTAAAAGAGCCAAGTGTAGAAATGGACAAAATAGTCTAAGTGGTAAAGGCAGGTGTCGACTCAAGGAGTTTTTCCAGTGGTTGACATAGTATCTACCAAGTGGTCATCAGGGGCACAAATAGTGAACGACATGACCTATTTTTATTCACTTTTCATTGATGAGCAGACAAACCGTGTGAATGCCTTAAAGGAGTGGTATTGTTTGTAGATAGATAGTGGAGCCCATAATTTCACATATGAGGTTTAATATATCTTAAATGCCTTAAGTCAAAATAGGAGCTAACACAACATTATCTATCAAGTGTCTTCCTCTTCCCAATGCTCAAAATGCATATGGGCCACTTGTAGAAGGGTGCCAAAAGGCCTTTTCTTCCTCTATATATTGTAAAATTCTCATTTGAGAAGGGATCTCTTAGCTTTTAAGGTAGATCTCTGCTAGATTTTACCTTGAATCAAGACATATAATTTTTAACTCCATTTGAGTTTACACTTTTGCATATGTTTATGGCTTTGTTTTATGTTAAGTCATTTTTCTTTTATGCTTTCACAGAATGATTCTAGCATGTCTAGTGTATTGTGAAGTTTCTTCTTCTGCAGGTCTGCCAGAAGTGTCTACAACAGAGTATAGGTGCATGTGAATAGGCTGCCATAGTGTGTCTTAGAGCACCTCAGATAGTTCTTCCTCCCTGTATCTCAAGAATACCCCTAGCTCACTAATGTAGAAGAATTTCTCATATCAAATGAAGTGTATGCTGGCTTGTTCCTGGTGGAAAGTGTAGGTTTAAGCTAAGTAGATCAAACTTTTTGGTGTATCACCATTTAGTTTAGGTTTTATTTTTAGCATCCTTCTCCCTTTTCACCCCCCATTGTTAGCAGTAGGAAATCCAAGACCACAGAGATACATCAAATTGAGCTAGCCCTTATCTAGAGACTCTCCCCCTAGTTTTGCTAGACCCACAAGAAAGAGGGGAGTTTCCATTGTGATGCATGGATGACATGAGATCATCCTCCTGTCAAGGGTGCAATCCACAATGTCAATAGTAACCCTATCCATTCTTTTGTAGATGATAGGTAGTAGAAAAGATATGAAGACATAAAAAATTTTACTCCCTAATAGATTGCTTAAAACTTGATGTAAGCATTATGATATGATCTCTGCCCAGTCTAGATATTATTCTCCACTAAGAATTATTTGAATAAAGAAGTGCATTCAATCCTCCCAAAAGAATGCTTGATGATTGCCTTTCAGTCTGTGCAACAACACGATAATATATTTCACTTCTGGTATCATATATTCTCTAGTTAAAGGTCTAGGTAACCTTAAACCTCCCTTTTGTAACTTTAGTATCCAATTTCTTGTGATTATACTCTTATAGTTTACCTTTTTAATGAAAAATAACTATAAGAGGAAGAGATGTTAAGGTCTGAATATGATTCTTCAGGTGGGATTTTCATTACAACCATTATGATTTCTCTATTAATAGGTAGAAATACATATCCATTCATGGTTTGGATGCATCTATCATGTTGTTCATATTTCTTCATGCATTCAAGGACTAATTCAGGGCATTATATCGCTGTGGGGAAGCCTATGGCTTCAATTAGACCACTTTCCACTATCTTCTCCAACATGGGAGTAGATGCAATATTTTTAGCTCTTTCTTTAAAATCTTCTAAATCATATTAAGCTAAAAATGTATCCCCATATTTTGGCAAAGAATAAACACGACTTGAACCATGTTCAGAACTAAGGCATGTAACTTTCATGATTACAGTTTGGATAAATAGAACAAAAAACGTTTGAACCTCTTAACTGTATCAGAGTCTCAAAATGACTTTTATTTTTGAGAAAATTCCAAATTCACATTTTACCAAATCTAAATTCTCTATCAAATTGAGAAAGAAAATCTGATACCTCTAGTATTGTCCTCCTTTCATGGCACCTTGTGTGTTTTATTTTGACAAATTAGCCTACCAATTATTTGATAAGAGCATAAAATCTTGTTGAATAATTAATAAATCAATACATTCACATTGAATTCCCTTGATATGATGTAAATTATGATACATGCATTAATTTCAAGTGATCTCCACACTTGACTTTAATGTATAATCACTACCCCTGATTTTCATGAATTAAATTTTTTCACTTTATAAAATGTTCTAAATATATTCTTTTTTGGTTAATTCTCTCAATCTCTATTTCCCACTTTTATACTTCCACACACAATTAACTTTTGTATCCCAACCAAAAGGGTACATGGGTTTAAGCTTAGTTTCTATTGATTCTTTTATACTCAGATTTTAACTCAACAAAAATTTTAATGGAATAAACAAGAACCAACATAAAGACATGTTTTTAACAAAATTTCTCATGATGAACCAAAATTGAGTGGCTTTTCAAGAATATAGAAAAATGAACTTTGAACCTATGAATCATCAAATTTTAAAAAAGGTTCATGTTTGGTGGTTCAAGATAATAAATTCCTTCATAAACCAAGACAACAAGGGAATGATTTCTAATAACAAAAAGATGACTCGAAGAGTGAACATATTGACAAATTAAAGTAAAATGATATATCAATGCTTGCTCGAGGAAGAATTATGAAAAATTGAATAAGGGTAAATACAAGGGTAAGAGGATGTATGGAAGCATGCCAGTCAGTCATATCAAATTATAAAAGTACAATTGTTAGGATAGTTTTCCTCTTAATAAATGTTTTAGAATACACTAGACTTTCCCAAATAGACTAACCTATAGGCAATGTGTTTTACAAGTTACACATGAAATATTCCACTTTTAAAATGTAAAATGCATAGTTGTATAAAGAATATGCTTACTTCAACTATGCTATGGGACCATAACACTACTATAATTTTATGCCTTCCTTATAATATATTCATTCCATGATGTTACTCATTGATTAGTTAGAGGTTAGTAATGTGTCTTATAAAAACTTTTTTCCCGATCTCCTAGGTTACTAAGGTCTTTCTTATCTCTTTTCAAACCCTATTTGATGATCCTAGTATTTATTATCTTCCATTTTATTTTGTTCCTCACCTCCTTTTTGAAATGAGAAGTTATATGTTTGAACTGACTACTCATAGATTTGATTTTTAGTTAAGACCTTGATTAAATCTTTGACTTGGTAACTTGAGGATTACCATTGGCCAACATGGCCTATAGCCATTATGATTCATGTATTTATTACTTCTTGCATAGTTTTTATCAATTTTAAGGGACTGAACAAGTTGATTATGGTGCCCTTGATCATTTTAGTAGAACCTCCTTAAAGACATGTTCTCTTATGATGGGTCATTAGTTCTCCATGGCTCAAAATGAGCTCAACCAATTATTGTACCTTATGGCATCAAATTGTGAATCATTGAAAATACTCTCTTTTGTATTTTAAATTGGATATAGCTCTACATCCTTCTTTTAAACATCCCTTCATGCTATCATGGCTATGGATTTGTTTAAATCTCTCACTAGCGGTCTACAATTTAATTTTTTTGGGTCAAATTCTCTTGTATAGATGATAATTAAACTTCTTTGTCTTGATTATGTGAATATAGGGAATACATATGGATCTTCTATGTTATGAGGGATTTTAAAAGGTTTTTATAGTGCTATAATGGCAATAGATACTTGAATATGCATGAGCTTCATTACATAGATCTTAATTAGACTATGTGTTTATGCCCTTGTATTTTTCAAGATTATGTGCCCTTCTACATGGCACATTATATTGATGTGGCTCTAATGTGGCATATCCATGGCATCCATGTGGAAATTACATGGAATTTTGCATGTTTATATTTAAAAAATGACCATTTCATTTTAAAATCCCTTCTTGATTCTCACTGTTGGATTATGTTTGCATGGATCAACATGGACCATTGATATTGATCCAAGAACTTGTACCTCCTACTCTAAGAAACATTGATATAGATGTGTATGCTCATCCATAAACCATTGATCTTTGAAAGATGCTCAAAATTTAATTAATGGACCATAGCTATGCCACTTGTCATTTTTACATTTGTCTTAACTTTTCAATGTTCATCTCACATCGTTAGATCATCCTCATCTAAGCAAACTTGATACATTGGATCATGATATTTGAGGTCAAAATCTATTTAATATTGAGTTTTTTTTTGTTTAGATTGTAAAACTTTTCACCTTCTGACTTATCTTGGGGATTCATTAAATTTTTGACTCAATATACATCAATGGATCAATCTGGCCTGAGTAGATGTAGATCATTGATCCTTAAAATATACTTGAGTTTTATCTTAGGGTTAGGGTCTCTAAATTTATCCTCACACCATTAGATTTTGATCATCTGAGCAAATGTAAATCATTGATCCTAAAAATAAAAAGGACATTTAATTTAGTTCTCAAGGAAAACTAAAGACTTAGCTAAATGTTTTGGACTATGTTTTTATTTCTTGTTAATAAACATGGGCCAGACTTTATAAAAACATTTTTAAGCTAGGTTTTTAGACATAATAAAAATGGACCTTGTGGATAATCAAAGACATAACATATAGTCTTAGCAAAAGGCATTTTAGGTTAAGTCTATAAACACAACAAAAGGTCCCATGGTTAGTTAGACCATGTAGAAACAAAAGGGACCAAGGGAAATCGGGAAAGTAAAGAGACCAAACATAAAAAAATTTAGACTAAGGTTTGATCATATTAATAAACACAACTAAACCTTAGGATAAAAATAGAATAAGTCCATGGAATAATAAAAGGGACCCCACATTTAGTTAGACCATGCTAAGATAAAATGGAATAAAAGGGGCTCAAGACATGAAGAACTTAGGATAAATATTTTAGACTAAGGTCTTTATCATGTTAATATACATGACTAGGACCTTAGGATAAAATAGAACTAAGTCACATTAAAGTATTCTCACAAAAAATGTTGCTACCAAATTTAAATTCAATTCTAAGGGCATGAGCTAGGGTAATTAGAGTTAGGGTTTTAAGCTAATTAGACATGAATTCTACTTGATTTTGACATGACAAAGGCTATTAAAAGATCAAATAATTAACCTATACATTATTCATTCTAAATGGACTCCATTAGAACTTTGACATGAAACATAAAGATAAAATGTTAGCAACTTTAGTCAAGATTAAATCAAAATTATGAATGAATATGACAACCAAATCAGGTGTAGATGATATTCAAATAAGGATAAAGTGAAAACATGCTAATGACACTCTGATCAAATGAATTTTCAAATTTGGGGTACAAGATTTATATAATTTGACATGAGGGTACCCATTTTTTAGAAATGGGGGTATGTTGACCTTAACAAAATGGTAACTTATGGGGGAACATAACAATATGTTAGAATTTAGAGAATCTAGTTTAGACTAATAATTAAGCTACTTATTCCATTTGATCAGGCACCATTATTAAGATCATTTCCTGGTTAAAGAAAATCTTTCATATGCAAAACTAGGATCAAACATCAAGACATGGCCATGATGTGTGTGCTTTGATTCCACTTACTTATTTTCATAAGATTTGGAAAATAACTTCTAGGATCTTGAATTTAACCATTAAAATTGACTTTCCACATGCTTCTATAGTCACTAAGAACCATTCTTTAGCTCAGGGAAGGCTTAGGCATTGCTCTACTACAAACCAATCCATATCCTTGATATAGATGCCTTTAGATCTAGTTAAGGCCTTGGTCCACTACCATCAAGGTGTCTATAGCCTTGGTGGGGATTACCAGAATCACCTTTTCTCAAAAATATCTTGAATTTTTCAATAAGGTTTTTTCTTTTAATTTTTCAAGTTATTTTGGCTTTCCAGAAAAGGTTGGGAACCAGGTTAGCCAAGTTTTAGAATTTGGTCAAGTGTTTGATCTTTAGACAATCATCCTTGGCTATAAACTCTATCCTAGGAAATTAATATTTTTAAAGTGTAAGCATGACTTTATCCCAATAATCTAAGCTTTCACTCTATATGTGCAATACTTCTTAAAAATAAGCTTAGATAAGAATAATGTTCAATATCCTAAGGAACAATCATCCTAACCATCAGTGTTTACTAGTTTCTTTAAACTATAACATTAATATCATATTCCAATAACCCATGATCAACTAATGATGAGAAAACATTCTTGCATTCCTGAACTATGGAGTTCCTTTTGAGCATCATATGAATCTTGAATGGAGGGATGTCCAAAAGGACTTATTAGAAGCAAGGAACAAATTAGATAAATCAAACACACAAATAGAAATCAAACAAATAAAAAATAAAGAAATATATATAGACATATGTATAAACAAGGGACAAGAAGGAAAGAATAGAAAGAAACTAACCTACCCTACCTATACTAACACCAGCTAGTCTTATAGTGATGATGTGAAGATCCCATGTGGGACAATAGAGAAATAGTACTTGAGGTATTACCCATTGGTGGGTAGTGTGAACTTTACTCTTTATAAGTATTTGAGCTTGAAGGTGTTATCTCCAACTATCTAAACAATCTAATAAAGACCTATCCACAAAGGTGTGAACTTCCCATGTTTACATTTAGGCTCAGATGCCTTCTCCCAAATAAGAACTCATTTTCCTTTTCTAAACACCTTTATTTTTGAACATTTATCACACCACCTCTTGATTTTGGTTTGGTGTCTACTAAAATTGGCAAAATCCTCCTCTCTTGCATCTTCCATTTGTATGATGTCTGACATCCTTGAGCTTGTAAAATCCTCCTCTATGTACTCTTGCATGAACTTATATGTTGGTAACTTGAGAGTGATGAGGAAGATGGATTATTGAACATAAACTAGAAATAATGGTAATTCTTTGAGATCTTGTTTAACTCTTGTTCTATCTACCAAAAGGGCATACTTAAGTAGCTTGTGCCATGTTCTAGGTTTATCAATTTTAGACTTATTTATGTCTTTCATCAAGATTTTATTTTTTGATTCAGACACTCCATTACCTTGAGGATAATGGTTTGATGATAACTTGAGAATGATGTTGTTATCATATGCCCATTTTGTAATTTCAATGGATATAAAATAAGATCCATTATCATAAACCAGAGATGCATATGTCCCAAACCTTGTGCATGTGCTTTGTTCTAAAAATTTGATCACCTCTTTGATTATACACTATTTATTTACCACTAATTTAGTATATCTAGTGAAATATTCAATAGAAGTCAAAACATACTTGTGACTATTAGACGAATTAGGGTTAATGGCTCCCATAAAATCTAGCCCCCATTGGGTAAAGGGTTTATCAATCATTACTGGTCTTAGTGACATGGATACCTTAGGCTCTTTGGTGTTGAAGACATGACATGAGTGGCATTATCTCACATGCTTGTGAGCATATTTGAAGATTATAGGCTAGTACTAGCCATAAGTTAATATTTTGTGCATCATTTCCCTTCTAGATGGATGTTCACTTCTTAGCTTTTCATGGAAGGTGCTCATGATCTCAACTGCTTCACTCTTAGAGACACATCTAAAGTAAATTCCTTCAAAGTTATTTCTATACATTACTCCATTTTTTATCAATAAATGAGATGCCTTGAACCTTAGATCTCTTATTTGTTCTTTACTTAACCTTTTAGGATAATAATCATTTATTACTAAGTGGACAATGGGATCATACCAATCATTGGGTCTAAAAATTTATTTCTCAACATGCATAAAACTTAACTTGGGATTAATATTGGAAATCAATTTAATTAAAACTTAACACCTTACCAACTTGGTAGTCTTAATCTCAATGTCATATTCTTGGAGAACAAACACCCACTTACCTCTTGTTTCTCCTAGTTCATTTTGACATAGCATGAGCTTGGTGGCAGGGTCTAGTAGGATGGCATGCACCTTATTACTAAGAATATAATACATGGAATTTTTCACTACCTTGACCAAATAAAATGATTATTTTTTAATAAAGGAGTAGTTCAACTCAACATTTTTAAGGTTAGTGCTCATAAAAGCTATTGGAAAGCTACATCCATCAATCTTCTAAGTCAGAACTACAACTATTATATGATATGAAGTAATAAAGTAAAGATGAAAATATTTAGTAATGGTTGGAATTATTAGTATAGGGGATTTCCCATTTGATTCTTTGATTTAATTGAAATATTTCATGGTCTCCTCATTCCAAGTGATCTTAGCCTCTTTCTTCAACATGTCATTCAAAGGTTTCACTATTTCTGCAAAACCAAAAATGGACTTTCTTACAAAGTTTATTTTACCAAATAATGACTTAAATTCCTTCCTATTATTAGGGGGGTCTATATTATATATTTCATATACTCTATCACGGTCTATAGAGATTCCCTCCTTAGTGAGAATATGTTGTAATAGTTTTCCCTCAGTAACACAAAAAATATTTTTTCTCTGAGTTGAGGAAAATCCCATACATTATGCATCTTTCAAATACCTATTGTAGGTGCATAATATTATATGCCATATTTTTATAAAAAATTATTACATCATCCATGTAAATAATTATGCATTTAATTATAAGAACTTAGAAAGCATAATCTATATCCCTTTGAAAATTGGCTCCAACATTTATAAGTCTAAATGGCATTCTCTTGTAGGCGAATGTTCCCCACTTGGTAGTAAAATTAGTTTTCATTTGGACTTCTTTGTTCACCAGCACCTAGTTATACCCTGAAAAACCATCAAGAAAGGATATCATGGTAGAACCAAAAATAATTTGTATTACTAGGTCAAGAAAAGGTAGGGGGTAGTCATCTTTCTCAGATGCTCTATTCATATTTCTAAAATCAATACATAGTTTGATTTCACCATTTTTATTCATAAATAGGACTAAATTAGCTACCCAAGTGGAGTGATTAATGAAAAATACAATCTTGGCATCTAAGAGCTTCTTGACCTCTTTGTATATTAGTGATTCTAAGACTAAGTTAACAGGTCTCTACATTTATCTAATTTTTTTTCAATTTTCTTTTAAAGGCATGGTATGAGTTATGAAATTTGGATCAAAGATATTTAGGTCATCATAGGGTTGTGATATGATATATTTATATATGGTCATTATTTCTTTGGCTCTTTTGGACTCAGTTATTGTATAAGTTGTACCAATATTAACCAATTGAGGTTGACCTTGAAAGATAAGATCAATTGAATTATAATCCTTCCCACTTAATTTAATAATCTTGGCATCCTTAGCTAGTATGTCGAACTCAAAGAGTTTCTCTAAGGTTATCATGCCTTTGGGGATCTTATTGTCATTGAACTAAATGACTTTGTCATGAAGTTTTCCCTCGACTTTATCAGTGAAGCCCCTTTTATTGATGCCTGAATATGTATCATAGCTGCCTAAAGTGTTCAAGAACACTTCTCATTTTATAATTATAGGAAATTAGTGCATGAGTTGTAGGTTTTGATAATCTTATTATCTTTTGATGAAATAAATGCAAAACAAGTGGACTATTTCACAATATTTATAATGTTTGGTTGTTGGGAGCCATCATGGCCAAATAAATGATCTATGTAAAATATGAATTATGTTATGCTAATAATGGTTAAATATTATAAATAAATAATCTAAATACTAATCTAATATGGATATTTACAATGAAACTTAAGGTAGAGTGATCTGGTTAAAAAAGGATAAAAAGGAAAGGTAGGGCAAAGATGAGATGTTGTTGATATTCGTTTCGAACACTATGACAAAGTTTAAATATCAGCCAAGTATTTACTTAACTAGTCTATGATATGAATTATCATAATCTCTAATCCTATCACACATCAAGAAAAAAAAGGATGGTGTGAAATAATGAAAAATAAGAACCAGGTTCACTTTAAAGATTTACCCCTATAAGAAAATAGTATTAGCCCAAATACAATAAGAGTAAGCAAATGAAATGAACCTAAAAAATTTTAATTAACCTAGCATTGGAACAAGTTAACAACTCTATATTGAAATACACACACTAGGAATTCACAAGAACCATTTAAATCTAGAAATTAGAACAAACAAGTGAGATAGAAGCTCGAATGACAAAATACACAAGAAAATTTGGACAAACTTTGTAGAATTCCTTACTTATATTAATTTCTCAAAAGTTATAATTAAATTTTGGCTCTAAGAACTCCCCTATTCTTTATAAATTACAATGTTCCTTTTATAGGATGCAATGAAGCATGTTGGTCAGTCATATCTAATGCAAAAGTACAAGTGTTAGGATAGTTGTCCTCTCCATAAATGTTTTAGAATACACTAAACTTTCCCAAATAGACTGACCTATAGGAAATGTGTTTTACAAGTTACACATGCCTTTACAAATAGAATGTTCCACTTTCAAAATATAAAATGCTTAGCTATAGGAAAAATATTATTACTTCAACTATGCTTTGGGACCCTAACACAACTACAACCTTAAGCCTTCCTTTTAGGATCTTCATTCCATAATGTTATTCATTGATCAACTAGAGGTTAGTAATGTGTCTTATGAACACCTCTTTTTCTAATCTTATAGGTTATTGAGGTCTTTATTATCTCTTTTCAAAGCTTGTTTGATGCTCCCAACATTTCTTATCTTCCTTTATCCTTAATTCCTCACCCCCTATTTAAAATGAGAAGTCCTATGCTTAAACTGACTACTCAAGGCTTCAATTTTTAGTTAAGACCTTGATTAAATATTTAAATTGGTAGATTGAGGCTTACCATTAGCTAACATAGCCTATAATTATTGTGCTTCATGTATTTACTACTTATTTCCTAGTTCTAACTAATTTTAAGGGATTAAACAAGTCAATTATGGTCTCCTTGATCATTTTATCAAAACCTCCTTATAGACATGCTCTCCTCTTATGATGGGATACTAGTTATCCATGGCTCAAAATAAGCTTGACTAATTGTTGTTCCTTGTGGCATCAAATTATACATCTCTAAAAATCCTCTTGTCTACATGTAAAATTGGATATAGATTTTCATCCTTCTTTGAAACACCACTTGAAAATGCCATGGCTATTGATTTGTTCAAATTGTTCAATAGTGGTCTATAGTTCAATTATTTTGGGTTGAATTCTCTTACACAAATCATAATTCACATTATTTAGCCTGATTATGGTGAATACATGACCAAAATAGGGATCCTATATGTGCTTAGGGATTTTTTGAAGGTTTTTATAGTACTCTAATGGTGGCAGCTACCTAAATATATATGAGCTTCATTACTTAGATCTCAATTAGACTGCATATTTCTCAAGACTATGTGCCCTTTTACTTGGCACATTATACATATATGGTTTCGATGTGGAATCTCCATGGCATCTATGTTGTATTTTTTTGGCATTTTTCTCATTCATATTTTAAAGATGACTATTTCCTTTTAAAATTCTTTCTTGATTCACAATGTTGGATCATATTTGCATAGATCAATACAGATAAGATATTGATCCAAAAACTTGTACCTCTTGATCTAAGTATCATTTATTTGGATGTGTACACTCATCCATGGACCATTTATCTTTCTAAAATTCTCAAAATTTAATTCATGGCCCATAGTTATGCCACTTGTCATTTATGCATTTACCTTGACTTTTAAACATTCATCTTACACAATTGGATCATCCTCATCCAAGCAAACATGCTCTATTATATCATGATCTTGAAGGTCAAATGCCATTAGCTACTGAGTTTTCTTTGGTCAATATTGTGACACTTATCACCTTGTCACTTTTCATGGGGCTTCTTTGAAGTTTTGACTTGATGTACATAACTAGATAAATCTAGCTTGAACAAACACGGGTCATTGATCTTTAAAAGATGCTCAATTTTTATCTTAGTGTCAGGGTCTTTGAATTTAATCTTACATCATTGGATCTTGATCATCTGAGGAAATGTGGATCATTGACCATGTAAATAAAAATTACATTTAAGTTAGTGCTAAAAATAAATAAAAGACTTAGTTAAATGTTTTGGACTATGGTTTTATTTCTCACTAATAAACATGGGCAAGACCTTAAAAAAAAATTTTAATATAGGTTTTGAGACATAATAAAAAGGGACCCCATAGATAATTAAATAGATATAATATATTCTTAGGAAAAGGCCTTTTAGGCTAAGTTTATAGACATAACAGAGGTCCCGATGGTTAGTTAGACCATGTAGAAACAAAAGGGACCAAGGGGGATTGGGAATGTAAAGAGACCTACTGGACAAAAATTTAGACTAAGGTTTGGTCATGTTTATTAACATGACCAAACCTTGGTCTAAATTTTTTTACATTAGGTATCTTTACTTTCCCAACCCCCCTTGGTCCCTTTTATTTCTACATGGTCTAACTAACCATCGAGACCTTTTTTATATATAGAACTAAGTACATGGCATAATAAAGGGACCCCAAATTTAATTAGACCATGATAAGATAAAATGGAAAAAAAGGGGGCTCAATATGTGAAGAAATTAGGATAAAAATTTTAGACTAAGGTCATGGTCATGTTAATAAACACCACTAGTACCTTAGGATAAAATAGAACTAAATCACATTAAAGTGTTCCTACAAAAAAGTTTCTACCAAATTTGAATTCAATTCAAAGGGCATGAGATATGGTAATTAGAGTTAGGATTTTAAGATGATCAAACATGAAATCTACTTTAGTTTTATATTCCAAAGCTTAGTAAAATATCAAATCATTCTTAAATCATCAACCCAAATGTTGTTCATTCCAAATGGACTCCATTAGAGCTATGACCTGAAACATAAAGATCAAATGTTATCAACTTTAGGAAAGATTAAATAAAAATTATGAACAAATATACCAACAAAATCAGGTGTAGATGATCTTCAAATAAATATAAAGTGCAAAAATGCTAACGACACTCTAATTAAATGAATTTTCAAATTTAGGGTACAAGCTTTGTACAATTTGACATGAGGGTCCCCATTTTTTAGAAATAGGGGTATGTTGACCTCAATAGAAACATAATGCCATAAGATATACTATTAATAATGAAGGTCAATTTTCCTCATATGCTAAGGAGAATAAGAAAACAAGCATTCTCTTCTACAAAAACACATATAAAAGTGACTTCAAGAAAAATATTGGTTTTGAACAATAATTCCTAGAAATAATACTGAAATTGATTAGATAAGAAGATAATGATATGCTTACTACTCTTACCACTAATTAGGATCTAAAATTTATGATATATAGGATGAACCTGGATAAGGTTCCAGGACTAGACAAAATTCCAATAACTTTTTTCAAGACCTTTTAGGATATTATTGGAGAAGACATAGTTATAGATGTTAATGAATTCTTAAAATTTCGGTAAATATTCAAAGAATTTAATCATTCATTTATTGTGCTCATTCCTAATAAGGAGGGGGAAATTAATTTTACAAGGTTTGGGCCTATTAGTCTATGCAACTCTTTATATAAAATCATTACCAAGATCATAACCCTGATGATATAGCTAAATATGGAAAAAATTATTCAATCACATCAAGGAGGTTTCATTCTAGGAAGATAGATTCAAGGAGTTATTGTAGTTGATGAAGCCATTAATTATATGGAAAAAATAAACAAGGTAACCATGGTCCTTAAACTAGATATGGCAAAGGCATATGATAGACTAGACTGGAACTTTCTAGATAGAGTGTTGGAACAATTTGGTTTCAATGAAAAGCTTAGAAATATTGTTAGAGTGTGTACAAAAACTTTTATATTTTATGTGTTAGTAAATGGAGTGACACAAGGACTCTTTAATTGCACTAAAGGAGTTAGAAAAGGGGGTCCTCTATCACCATTCCTATTCATCATCATGGCAAAATCCTTGAGCAGATATATTTCCAAGACTTTAGTAGAGGGTCAATTGAGATGCTTCAAAGTAGTTAGATTTGTTGACCCTATGACACATTATAAATTTGTTGATGACACTATTCTTCTAGTTGAAGCTTCTATGTAGGAATCTAGAAAAATAAAAAATATCTTGGTAATGTAATAAAAAAAATTAATCAAAAAATTAACTTTGAAAAGAGTTTAATTAATTTTTTCAAAACCCCAACATCTAGACAAGCTAGGATAGCTACTCTGTTGGGCTATTAAATCATATAACTTCCTTTCACATGCTTGGGAATGCCACTTTTCATCAATAAAATTTAGGTTTCAACCTAGAATCCATTGACATAAATATTCAAAAATAAGCTCATAGGATGGAAAGGCAAGCTCCTCTCTCAGGTTGGGAAGGTAGTGTTGATAAAGAGTATTTTAAAAAGTCTCTTGGTATACATTTTATCTTTGTTTAATCTACCCAAGGGATTAGAGGATAAAATTATTAAGATCTAAATAAATTTTCTAAAGGATGGGATGGGAAAAACCAAATTCCACTTGGTAGCATGGAATAGAGTTTACAACAAAAAAGGATATGGTGGATTGCACATTAGAAATTTATAGCTGATCAATAAATCCCTTATATCTAAATTTGTTTGGAGATTCATATCCAAGAATTTAGTGTGATCCAAGATCCCATCATTTAAATATCTTTAAGGAAGAGACTCAATTTCCATTCTAACTTAAGAGCATTTTATGAGAGGATCACATATATGGAACTTTTTAATATCTAACAAAGAGATAATTAATGAAGGTTCAAAATTGAAAATTAGAGATGGAAAAAAGATAGAATTTTGGAAAGATAATTGGAGCATGGGGCTAACTAATATATATATATATATATATATATATATATATATATATATATATGTATGTATGTATATTGATGAACTGCTATCATCTGACATATCCAACAAACCTAACAGTTATGGACACATTTGTCATGGTCTCATACTAAACCCCCAATCTATCAAGTGTATCCCTAGGCTAAGTGGGATAATAATGCATGACATTAGCAATGTTTCCTCTCTATCAAAGCAAGTATGCCTACTTCCTTAATTATTCAGCCAAAACAATCACTAATACCTTTCTACACTCAGAAAGCTGACCAGACTTCAACATACCAAATGGTCAAATAAATATATTCTCCCTACCTGACATCCATGCAAAATAAAAGAACAAAATATAACCATTGGCTCAAATGTTTTAACAACTCCAGGTTGTATATGTATTAAACAACTCAGGTCTAAGAGTAAATGCAATTCCAATGGTTTTCTCCAGTTACTACATCCAACAGCCTTGACAAATAGACGTAATAACATTTTACTAGATCATCTGTGATCATGCAAATAGATAGTCTTCTATATTCATTTTTTTAATCTTGCGTAGATTACGCTTGGCACCAGCACGCTTTCTGTGGGTTCGAGAAAGTGCCCCAATGTGAGGATTTTGTGTCATACTATGAATGCAACCCTGGGAGTCTCTGGTAAAGATATATTTCCCTGTATGATCTATGTCAATTACTATAATCTCATTCTCTAATAGAAGTTTCTTTATTAATCTGCCTGTACTAAAATTGATCACTCATTTCCAAGGTTTAGCCAACTGCCCTGGACTCATGGCCAACATACTCCAAATGCATTTGCAAGATGTCAATTGTAGTAACCTCCTTGTTTGCAATTCCTACCAATAAGTTTTTATTTTTTACTGTGGAGCGGTCCCATAAATAGCTCGTATACAATGCCATGTTTGCGTGTCCCAAACTCCTACACTTTTATCCATTGATGATGAAGAGATATATTGATTGTTGGATGAAAAATCAAAATTTGTAACATCCTTTGAATGCCCTTGTAGTTGGTGTAGTATAGAGGGTGGCTCTATGACACTGTAGACTACTAATCTTCCATCAGAGGCACCATAAGCTAGCAGGTCTGAACTCAAGTGCCCAAACTTTACCACAGTTACTATTGAACCCTTGTAAATGTCAAAAATATAGTGCATGCCAATAAAAGAATAGCCTAATTCCTTGAATGTTTGCAGTTAATCTGCCACACTTGTAGTGGAGCTGAAACTCATACACCGACTTCCTCCATAATTGAAATTGTTCATATCCTTTATTGAATTCCAGCTGTCCCTTTCATAACTAAGTGATAGAGGATCCGGAGATGATTCCCAATGGCTGCAAGTAAATACTATGCATATATGACCAAAAGGCCTTACATCGTAGACAACTCGACCTCTAAGCTTGACCCAATATGCCTTCTATCATTCTTCTTCTTCTTTCTCCTAGAGATCCTTCTCTTCTTACATCTCTCCTATGTACCTCTCCTCCTATCCAGTCACCATGCATCGACCAAAATAGATCAAACAATTTCAAATTTGTTTTGATCACCAAATTGCCAACTGGACAACCCTCTCTAACTTCTACACCAACTTGGGCTCTAAGACCAATAAGAAAGATTACAATTTAACCAATATACTAATTTGGAGAAAATTTATCTCCACTAATATCCTACGGTTGAAAGATTTCAACCACTCCCCTCATTTCCTCAACAGCCCCAACAATAACTTTTTACTTTTATGTTTTTTTTACAATTACTCCTCAGTAATAACATATTAGAGGGAAAATACAATAGTTTGAATTTGAATTTGAAAATACAATGTCTTCATGTAGCTGTTGTAGATGCTCCTGCATCATACTCTCCCTCTAGAAAGGATTGAACCTTAGTTCAAATGAACTGTTGCCTCCATGTATTTGTCTTCATTCTATGCCTGGATTCCAAGGCCTTGTTGTCAATGATAATGCTTGAATTTGTCTTTGCTGGTCTTTTCCTTTCATCTTGCTTTTCTTCCTCTTTAGATATGTCCTTCTTCTCATCTCTTTCTTAGCTGCAATCTCCCACTTCCATGTTTCATTTCATATGTGTCTCCAAAGTTTTCATCTTCCATACCTAGATTCAAAACATCAAAAGCCACCTTAGTAGAAAAACATTGAGGCCATAAAGCCTCTTGGCTGCCTTCACATTTATGTTCTTGTTTCTTGACCAAAACTGCCTTGGTCTCATTGTTTTGCTCTTGTCTTGTTCCGCTCTTCCCAATGCTACCTTCACCATGGATTGTACCTTCCTTAATCTCTCTTGAATTACCAAACAGCTCCTCTATCATTCTCAACTCTACCTTTAGTGAGACCTCATCTATCTCACAGTCTTCATCAAACTTGGGCTTATCAACCTGAAGGATTGCTTGTTCCTTACTAGCCTTACTCTTCATCTCATCACTCAACACAAACTCATCCAAATCTTCATGTCCTATATCAAACTTAGGACCAGATTGTCTTTCATCCTCTATAAGTACATTCATCCATTTTATAGTTTCTTCATAGAAATTAGCTTCTTCACCAATATCAATATAATTATCAAAAACAATAGGCACACCATTACCTTGTGTCTCCTTACTATCTTCAATTGCTGCTTGAAGCCATCTTGTTTGTTATGCTACATATTCTTTCCTTTTCTCATCATCAATCCCTCTAGAAGTCTCTCCTTGCTGCATATTAGTCCTTACAGCCACTTTCCATTCCTCATTTTCCATGAAAATATCATTAAATGATTCAAACAAATCATTATCCCTTTCATTGCAAATAATTGTCTTACCTTTCCATGTACTTGTGTCATCCTTCACCTTTTCCCATTGATTTCTTGGTGTTGCTATCTCAACACTCACATCTTCTTCACTCTTAGCCTCCTTAGGCACCCATACTTGTTTCTTCTTCTTACCATTTCTCTTCTCAAGCCATGTAGGCATCCTGTATCCATACTCTTGTACCAACACTTCCTCTTGCCTGGGAGTTTGCTTCTTCCATCATTTAGGCATCACATACCCATGGTTAATTGGAAACTTTACCTTTCTCTTTGCTTCTTTAACATGTATATCAACAGTTTCATGCTTATAAGAAAAATCAAGTTTTGAACTCACCTTTACCTCCTTAATGGGCTGCTCCATAAGTTCTTTGTCTTGCATAGCTTCTTGATTATTTGTCCTTTCTTCTTCCTTTGTTCTTGGCTGTCCTCTTTCCTCTTCTTCCTGGCATTCAATGGCATCATGGAAGTTATCTTCATCTTCCATCTCTCCTCTCTCATGCATTAACTAATGCATCTCTTCTTCTTTATCAACAACAGCAAACTCTCTTCTCATTCCTGCACATTCACTTGTGCACATGGTGTCTTCTCTTACACCAATCTCTTCACTCTCCAAGGCCCTTCTCTTGACCTTCACAAGGCTGCTTATACCTGAATTTACCCACTCAAAAACAACATTAAATATAAAAACAAGAGACCATAATGTCTCCATGAGTATCCTCTTAGTGGACATTCTCATCTTTCCAAGTGCTCTTCTTGGTACT
The DNA here is from genome assembly GCA_037957365.1 of Torreya grandis. Lineage (NCBI taxonomy): Eukaryota > Viridiplantae > Streptophyta > Pinopsida > Cupressales > Taxaceae > Torreya > Torreya grandis. The sequence continues at coordinate 2,793,878 of JARHVA010001524.1, read as the reverse complement.
TCTTCTTTTCTTTCTTCTCCTCTCTTGTTCTCCTCAATGAGAACCTTCTTCTCAACTTCTTCTTCTTGCTGCTCACTTGGCAACCTTCTTATCTTCTTGCCTCTTTGGGCTTCCCTGTTCATGGCAATCTTCTTTTGCCTTCTTCTCCTTTTCACTAAGAGATCTATTGGCCACTTTATCCTCTTCTTTATTGGCCATACCCATTATTTCCTATTCAACTGCATCCAAGACTCATACTCATCTTTAACCTTAGATAATTCTTTCTTCAAACTAGCAATTTCTTTATCAAAATCAACATTAGTCATACCTTTCTTCTTTTGGATGCTTGCTTTCTTCTTTCTGCCCTCATATACCTTGTTGCCCTGTAGTGCTTTCAACAATGCTTTCATCTTTGAGATCTTCACCCAAGTCTTTTCCACCTTGGTCTCTTGATCCCTTGTCTCACCCAAGCCTTTCTCCTTGATTGGTGTTTTGACAATCTCCTTTGATCTCACCTAGGCCTTTTTCATCCTAGTCTTTTGATCCTCTTCTCTCAATCCTGCAGCAATTATTATACAACACTTCATCAAATACAAATTATAAATCCAAGATTACCTTACTTTGGATCTTTTTCTTCTAGGTAGTCCCTCTATCACTCTTCTCAATTCTTCAAACTTCATCCTTTACCTCACCTAAGTCTATTTCACCTTAGTCTTTTGGCAAACGATCCAAGATTCTTCTTGGATCTTCTTCTCTAAGCCTTCCTTGGCTTCTTCTCTTCTTAAGCCTCAATGGCTTGGCTACCTTTCTCTTTACCTGTTTATTTCTCAAAAACAAATTTTCAAACCATATTAAATCCTACCCATACCTTTCCTCCAACAGAGTCTTCTAGTGTTGTCTCCTATTGATCCCTTTGCCAAATCCCAAGAGCTTCAAGCTCTGATACCAAATGATGAACTACTATCATCTGACATATCCAACAAACCTAATAGTTATGGACACATTTGTCATGGTCTCATACTAAACCCCCAATCTGCCAAGTGTATCCCCAGGCTGAGTGGGATAATAATGCATGACATTAGCAATGTTTCCTCTCTATCAAAGCAAGTATGCCTACTTCCTTAATTACTCAGCCAAAATAATCACTAATACCTTTCTACGCTCAGAAAGCCAACCAGACTTTAACATACTAAATGGTCATATAAATATATTCTCCCTACCTGACATCCATGCAAAACAGAGGAACAAAATATAACCATTGGCTCAAATGTTTTAACAACTCCAGGTTGTATATGTATTAAACAACTCAGGTTTAAGAGTAAACACAATTCCAATGGTTTTCTCCAGTTACTACATCCAACAGCTTTGACAAATAGATGTAATAACATTTTACTGGCTC